>VXBH01003389.1:274733-293917 GCA_013400035.1 Rynchops niger
AGTACTGCGTCCAGCTCTGGGGTCCCCAAGATAAGAAGGACATGGACTTGTTGGAGTGAGTTCAGAGGAGGCCATGAAGATGATGAGAAGGCTGGACCAGCTCTCCTATGAAGGACAGGCAGAGATAGTTGGGCTTGTTCAGCCTGGAGAAGAAAAGGCTCCATAGAGACCCTTTAGGGGCCTTCCAGTACTTGAAGGGGGCCTCCAGGAAAGACAGGGAGGGACCTTCATCAGGGAGTGTAGCGACAGGACAAGGGGTAACTGTTTTAAACTGGAAGAGGGTAAATTTAGATTAGATGTTAGGAAGATATTCTTTATTGTGAAGGTGGTGAGGCACTGCAACAGGTTGCCCAGAGAAGCTGTGGCTGCCCCATCCCTGGAGGGGTTCAAGGCCAGGTTGGATGGTGCTTTGAGCAACCTAGTCTAGTGGGAGGTGTTCCTGCCCAGGGCAGGGGCGTTGGAACTAGATGATCTTTAAGGTTTCTTGCAACCCAAACCAGTCTATGATTTTATGATTCTACAATTCTATATTTCAGAGCTCTGAAAAATACTATTTCCCCATTTTGGTAATGCTTCCCATGGTATGCTGCACTTGTTTTTCTCTCAACCTTTTTCTTGCTAGGCTGTTAACTTTTCCAATTTTGTGCTTTCTGTAGAAGAAATAACATCCATTCTAAGAGTCTTTTTGTTTGTTACTCCTAGGGAAATATTCATTAAAACCAAGGTTGGACACAGATGAAAGCTTACAAATTGGTGATAACATATACATGCCATATTTAAATTCAGTGCTATACTTATGAAGCAACCTATTCCAGTATGTAAGTCTTGTACATAATGCTTACTTTGATATGTGAGTAATTTAAATTTGTCTTAGTCTCTGAGATGTTAAGTTATACAGAAAAATAGCAAAGCAGATTTCAGGACACGTCTCTGCATTCAAAAATGAAGCTGATGACTCTTTTCAACATCATATCTACAGTTTTGAAATGGATTTTTTTATGAGCTTTATAGATAAAGAAACATAAAGAATCTGGTGGAAACTCTTGTTCTTCGAAAAATATTTGTAGTTCCATTTGAAATGGAGATTCAAGCTCTAGGCCATTTGTCTTAACATGAGTGTATGGTTTTTACAAGCTTTGTAGAATTAATGCATTTAAAATACGAGTTTCTTCTAGCAAATGGAAATCAAAGAATGAATCTCTGTATGACATTATGAAATGAATAAATACTTGAAAAACAAAAACATTTTCTGCCTTGAATATGAGTGAAAAATGTCTTGCAAATGATGCGGTGAAATTTATCAGGTACTTGCAACATGTTTGCTTGATACACTCTGACCCTGAGGTTAAACCAGGAAAGGCTTTTGCTGAAAAAAGTTGGAAATAACACCCAAATAATACTGAAATGTGTATTATGAACATTGTGAAATGCTCATATTGTAGCAGAAATGATTAAAGTGATTTACATTTATATAGCTTTTACATCAAGGAACTGCTTCCAGAACTTTATAAACTGAATGCAGGGACCACTGTAACCAAAATGGGAAGTGTTTGTCTCTGAAATATTTTATCTTAATACCACATAGCAACATTGTGTAATATTTTGTACAGAATATCATGATCACTTCATCAAAATTTCAGGGAGAAGTGACTTGACCAGGACAATTAATCTAAAACATGAACTCATAAGAAACAGTGCCATGGAATACTTAGGAATTCAAGAAATAGGCGTTTTACATAATTGTAAAGATTAAACCATGCACACCTTGGGAAACTGGTTTAAGACAGATACTTGTGAGGTAGGGCTACTTCCCTAATGAAGGAAGAGTTTCTCCTTGCTTTGCTTCCCTTTCTTTTCTTAGAACGCCTGTGTATTTCTTTGAGCTCTCCATCTGGATGACAAGGCATTTTGTCTTGCTACTGAGCAGGAGTAATCCTGGTTTCAAACTGAAAGTTAACTTTCCTAATGCTACTTATGCTTCAAAACAGTACATCCATGATCCAGATTCTCAGTTATGGCCGAGGAAAGATCAACGCTGCTGTGAAAGGAAAGGTCAAAAGAACCATTTAAATATACCTGTTTGCCTAACTCTGTCACACAACAGCTAGTCTGCAGGACAGGAGATGGGTCTCATTCTTCCCCTACCGATGCGAAAGAGAAAACATTCAATCAGCTGAGAAAGTGAGCTAGGGAGAGCCACTCCTGACTTTTTGCTGGCACATTTTTACCTGGACTAATCCTCTGACATAATTTAGAGTCATATGGGGACTTGTGCTTAAGAAGAAATCTACTAACATACTCTCGCAATGTCAAGCCTTGTAAAAAGACACAAATTGGGTTCCCTCAGTAACCCCTCTTTTAGAGGACCTCAGGGTTGGTTCCTCCTTTCACTGACCAACAGGATCATGCTGACTTAATACAACTTTTTTTTTTTTTTTTTTTAATCATATCACAAGCCATACAGCACTTGCCAACTGCGTGTAACAGTCTTTTAGGAGACAGTGTGTCCTGAACTGTGCTGAAGTTTAAGGAAAATTGTCATCGTCACTGCTGTCAACTTTCATTATTCTTCAGTGAATTTCAAGCTCGTTAAGCATGGTTTCCCTTTATAAATACGCACCAGTTTTCTAGTTAGTCTGTGCCTGTTTTGTTCACCTTCCCTATCACAGAGACTTTAACTAGAAAAGCAGCATTAAATCTTTGAACTTCGGTTTCATTTTCTGTTTTCATTTGGGTGTGGGTATCATATTAGGCTCTCTATAGTTTGAAGTCCAATTTTTTCCTGCTTTTATTATATTTCAGGATCCTGGTGAATTTAAAAACAGGCACTGGGTCAGTAAAACTCACAGCTCCTCTAGAGCTGTTGCTCAGGTCAGTTGTATATGTCTCTGTTCTTAGAATCACTATGAAAATACTGCACAGATTTTCTGTAATATTAATGAATATTAATGATGAGAAACACATTGTTGGTAGGAATGAAGAGTGATCTTTACATATCTTAAAATGAATAAGATGACATCAGGATGTTCAAAGTTTTCCTCAGTTTTTCACTCTTTCAAAGAAAGAGTGGGAACTATGATGTGTTCCTATACATCCCATGGTCTACATGACCAGACTGTGGAGTCTCTCTACAAAGAAAACTGTTCCTAGGAGGCTCAACAGCAAAAATTTTTTAACTTTTTAAAAATAAAATGGTAAATCCTCTCTGATTTTGGTTTTGGCATATATTGAATTATTGTATGTTAAGCCAGCTGTCTCTCAGATAATGTCTATGCTTATATTGATCTCCATAACACAACAGATACCTTGTAGACACTTTTGGACAAACAATTAATTTTGAAACCTGACAGGGCAGAGAGAAAGTCAATTTTAATTACTGTACCACGTACCTCTGTCAGCTGGCTTTTACAAGCTTGTTAATTATTATTTTTAAATTTATAATATTTTCTGTGTTTCTAAATGCAGGACGCACCTAATGAACATTTGGATTTTATGATCTTCGGAGAAAAATGAGACTCAAGGTACAAAGAAGTGCTTGTCAGCCTCTCATAGCCTAGTACAAAGTCTCGGTGTGGACTCACTAGATAAAGGATGATCTTATGATTATAGCCCCAGAAATATGGCTTCAGTTCTCTACCATTTATAGGTTTTCTGTTTGATTTAGACAAGTGATTAATTTCTCTGCTATTCAATCTTCCTTTTCTAAAATTGAGATAATATTCCCTAGCTGTATAAGGTGACAGTCTTCACTGGCTGATGGCTGAAGCTACCCATGTGTAACAACGCTGCTGGTTGTATAAATAATGCAGAGGGAAGAATTTTAAATTCATATGGTTATAAATTGCATGCAAGTTTTAGGGAGGCAGTGTAGGCGTACTGGATGCATTGATGGGGGGGAAGGATACAATATATTAACCCATTCTTTCTATAAAAGGGTTTGAACTTTCCTTTCAGTGCAGCACAGAACATTTACTTTCTAAGCTCAGTCGGTCTTGCTCTGAGGATTCTGAAAGCTTGGCTCAGGAGACTGCCGTTCCTTTCAGTTAGGAAAACCAGAACCCTCCGAATTGTTCAATGGGTACAACTTGGCCTTGAGCAGTAAATAATTAAAGTTTATCAGAAAAGGAAAAGTAAGAATAATGAAATGCTGCTGGATATGGTATAAATTATTGCATATAGGATATATTCTGGTCTTGCTAAAATGGATTTATAGATGGTATAGTCCTATTAGTAAATGCCTGCCTTTTAGAACTTACATACCTATTAAAGAAATTCCACTGAAACCTCAGGACATGTCTCTGCCATTCAAAGAAACACTGAGCTGAGACACTCAAGCTAGTGCAGTCCACATAGTGCCATGGTATCAATCATTCAAGCAAAGTTAAGCAGCTGAGACAACAGGGCTATTCCTAACACATAACGTAACCTTGAAGGTTAAAGTCTTTTCTCAATGGTAGGAAATACAGCTAATGTCAGGCTGAGGCAGGATTAGAATCAAGGTTTATCATGTAGGGAAGAGTTCTATTCGTGAGACTGCCATACGATCGTCACCACAGTTGCTTCTTGACAACAGAGTTCATGAATATTGTATTTTTGGTTAAATTCATGGCTGTTGTGCATATTAAGTTTTGTAGGTTAAGCCCTCTGTCAGGGAGGTGCTGCCTGTTTTTTGGATCAAAGCAGGGCATAGTTTGAAGGTGGGACAATTTTAAGTATAATTACTTACAGAATTACATGTCAGTAGTAAAGATGGCTAGAATGAAGCTGAACAAGGCTTTAGAAAATTTTGACTTTAGCCTCAAGTATCCCGAATCAACCTTAAAAAAATCTAGTGTTGAAGTTCTTTTTACATTTTTGTTCCTGGCTTGGAGCAAAGGAGTGACTTTCTCTTCTAGAGTTGAGAAAATAAGGAATTAGGCAATTGCATCTAACACATAGCAATATTGCGAGTTTAACAGAAATATTTGGGCTGTTTCTATCCATGAGGAGGGACTATACGCAAAAGAAAGAAATAGAAGCAGAATAAGACTAAATGAAGGTTGGTGTTTGAATATGTTTGATAATATGTGAGAAGAGCATTTTGATTTTACTTACCAACAAGACAAAATGAAGCAAATTCCGCATTTGCATGACAGCTGAGTAAGTGATTCTGCAAGATAGATCATGATATTTTCATATGTAGTGGCCTTCCAAATATAACATCTTCATTAGTTATGTCTAGAATCGTCCAATACATTATTAATGAGATTAGAAGAGTTTCATACAGTGCTTAAGTTTTATGAGTTACTGTTTTCTTCTTTATCCAGACTTCAGATCTTGATCCACACAAACTTTAGATAACTAGGAACAATCAGAACAGAAAGTTGGAGGAAACAAAAATGTAAGCTAAATAAATCATTTTACTGACCTGATTTTTTAGAGGTAACTGCAGTGTAGGACTTGAATAGCTAAAAGACAGGGTTGTATTTCGTTTTTATGAAGCATGTTGCTGCTCTACCTTCCCTGCATTTATCTTCTATGCTAAACAGTAACTAGATTCTTATAAATATTTTCAGCTTTTTATTAGCATTACTACAAATTCTGTGAGTATAAGGCTGGTAATATTTTGTTTGGTGCACTGTCTTCTGCTCTGGTCTAGTCGCGGACAACAATGATGACTTAAAAAAAACAGCCCTCAAAACACTTATTCTGAACTCAGCCCCTATGTTGTTTATGACAAGCAGTGGTGATTACGTGGCCAAGGAAGGCTGTAAGATAACAACAAAGCAGAAGAGGGGCTAGACCTAACCATGCGTCCTAGGGAGTCATCTCATCTAGTACTACTAATCTAATTTACAACATGACTGTGGTTTCTATGGGTTATTAGGATATCAAAAGACCAATATATAACCCAAATTTTCTCTGTAAGCCATACCTTGTATACAATAATGCAATAATATTTCCATGGCACCCGAGGATGCCATTCTGACCACAAAGAATATAGATTTTGTGCAGAAAGTAGTCTTGAAAAGCTGGTCAGATTACCATAATGTACTAAACTTGCAATCTCATTCCTTCTAGCTCTCTGTTTTCACTAGATTTTGCTCTAAATTTTACGTTTTTTGTATGTTATGCATTACAANTTTGTGTGTAAATCTTCCCACAGCTACAATCTGATGTCAGAGAAATTGAGTTCTAGTAAGAGTTCTGAAACGCAGCAGACCAAAACTCTTAAAGGTGATGCAGCACTGCAGGACCAAAAGGATTCTCAAAGCAGCTCAGAAACTTTCTTTTTCATGCTGCAGCTGCTTAATACATCAACTGTGGCAGGGCTTGTGCCTCCTTGATTAAGAGTAAAAGGTAGGTTAAAGAAACGCCAAGCAGTTTTAAGGTTCAGTCAGCGACACATTGTTAAAAACAGTACATAGTGTCCATGGGATGACTTGTGGGGAGCTGATGGAAGATGCTCCATAACCTGCCACAAGGTTGCAGGAGGAGCCTGCCGTAAGTTCCTAAAAATACCTATGACACAAAAATGCCTACTGTGCATTTTTCTTTGCCAGGTTCACTGTTGATGGTTCCAATCCATCACAAATTATGCAATGTGACTGTTGCTTCTTGCAGTGATTCCATAAACACACTGTCACAGTGTTTTGTAGACAGTATAATGGGTTTAAATGCTACATGGAGATATCTGTCAGGTATCTTTCAAAAGCACAATACATTTTGTAGAAAGTAGTTACTAGTTAGAGACACAAAATTAACATCAAAAGTAGGATCTGAGTGTGGAGGACTTTTTGCTTAGAAACCGTGTATAAGGTTGAAGCTAAGAATAGCTGCACTAAAATAAAACTTTACACTTTCCTTAGCACATTAGTCCAGGAAGCAGCCGAATTTTTCTTTTAATGTGGGTACCTAAGAGCTTAATCTTGAAAAGCAAATTAATTTAGAGTACCTACAGATTTTTAGTTTCTTTTCTGAACTTGTAACATGACTTTATTTTAAATGGAAAGGTAAAACACTAATAACACAACTTTCTTGCCTTCTCTCAGAACAGACTTCGTGCTTAGCAAAAACCAAGGTTTCTAATTCTTCACCATGTTCTCAGGGAATCTTTGGCTGAGCTTGATCTACAGCGTGAGGGGAAAACCATAGGGTATTCAGAAAGCAAAACTTAAAGTGTAGGCTTGAACAAGTGTTTACTGTTCCTAGCAGATCAAGAAGCAACAAACTTACTTACTTTTGCTTTGAACAAGAAAAGTCAGAGTCAAGCTTGCTTGCTTGCTTTTAGCTGGAATGCTGGAAACAGCTTGAACTCCTTGACTTCAGAAGATAAAGTTACCTAAGATCCTGAAATTGCCAAGAAAAAAGGCAAGGCCTTTCTCTGCTGTGTTTGTGTTTTGTCTAACTTTACAGACTTAATCACTCTAGAATTTAAGGGGACATTAAACTCTACAAGCAAAGGCATGCTTCATTCTGATCAGAACATTATGAAAAATGAGATTTATGCAACACTAGTAAATCCTCCTGTGCTCAATGTACAGTGAAGAAAGTGCAATAGCAATTATTTTTGTTTTAAATGTGCAGGTAGTTTATTTGAACACCTAGTTTCAGAGCAGAAGATTATTTTCCATAAAAAAGGTCACAGCTTGTAATCTCGTTTATACAAGTACAAATAATGAGTTGTGAATCACAGGTTCCACTGTTATTGCTGGAAGCAGGCTGATCTGAGAGCACAAACTACCTATTCACTGAGTTTTGACTAGTTTATATTTACGTGCAGTCACTCTGACCTGCATCTTGGATGGGTGTATGTGGCAGAGGAGCTGCTGTGATCCATGAATATTTGACCCGAGAGTCAAGAAACCTGATCCTGTCTGTGGCTCTGCTGCTGGCTTTTTTTTTTGACAAATCACCCACTTACCCTTCCTTTGGTTTCTCCTGCCATCCTTTCTGGTTTATGCAGAAGGGAAGCACTTCTGCAACTTTATTGTATCTAAAGCAGACAGAATCTTAGCCCTTTTTGGCTATGGCATCAAAATACTGTTAATCTTTAATGAATAACAATATACATCAGGTTCTATGTTTTTCTTTGTAAACCTTATACATTTTCATGGCTTTTTGGCCTGTGTTTTTTTTTTTTTTGTAGAACTGAATCTGGAACCTGGACAGAAAAATGTGGGGTTTTGTCTGATTTCTCTTTATTTATTTTAAATAAAAGCTTTCTGCGTCAAGACAGCTTGATATGGAGAAAATCTTGAGCAATTTCTTTAATCAATCCAAGCTGACAATAAATATTTCATCCCTAACATTTATGTTTGCTATGTAAACAAAAACGTCCATCTCTTAATGAGATTATTACCTATTAACTTGCCACATATGGTTGTTCCTCTAGTTAATGTCAAAGTGGAAACTTAACTTCATAGTAGAGATAAGGTGTAGTTAAAAGGCAAGATTTGTTGCAAAAGGCCTGATTTTCATATTTGTGCCTCTAGATAGATCTGCCTGAACACTTTTTGTCATCTGATTTAACAGAAAGAACAACACAGTTTATTCTGACCACAAATAATCAAAATCTCTGGACAAAAGCTGTAAAAATTATTTTCAGGATAGATTACAGATATATAAGCGGAAAGAACCCATGTTAATGGCAAAGGACATTTTTTTTTTTTTTCCTATTGAAAAGGAGGCATATATTTCTTAATGATGAGAGGAAGCAAAAAGTCTTCCAGATCGTTGGTCTTCATTTGCCATAAATAACTTGGCAGGAGGAGGATACCGCAGCTAAACAGGTAATTACCCAAAGTTGCGTTTGGAAATAAACCATAGGTTAGGGGTTATTAATTCATTTCAAGCATCGAAGTTTATATTGAGGCACAAGATACAGATAAATTACCCCATGTAGTGCTCTCTCTTACCACCACTAGCCTGCTGCAAGTCAGGAAACAAGTTTTTTCCAAGCCAGCCTGGCTATCACTGCCCTATTCCATAGAGCATCTGGGTGGCATTCAGTTAAGGTCATTCCTTTATGTTACGTACATCCCAGCTGCAGCTGGAAACAGAAGAAAGAAAATGTCTTTGGTGCTGCTGAGCTTAAATGATAAAAGAAACAACTCCATGCTGTTGAATGGCTATGTTGCTCTCCTCTGTAATTTTTCTAGTTCTGTTATTTTTATTTTGAGATCAGATGACAATAGTCAAAGGAAGGGCTTAGGGATTTATGTACTGGCATAATGACATCTTTTGTTCTGTTCTTTAATCCTTAATATTATGTTTTTATATAACTACCGAGCATTGAGATGACATTTTCATAGAATTAGCTACTTAAGCTCCATGATATACTGGATCAGTGGTAATAGGTCATTCAGATCACTCCCCTGTGTATGAGAAATTTGGATTTTACCTATGTAATTCATTTTGCATTATCAACACTGAATTTAATTCTCTGTTTTATCACCCAATCAGAATCTTAAAATCCCTTTGTAATTATTTTGCAATCAGCTTTTATTTTGCTGATGGTGGCAACTAGCAATCTCTTCTCCACATCAGTTTTGATTAAGAGTTTTCAGATAACACCGAAGTTCAATTTTCAGAAAAGTGATGTGAAGCATCATCTGTGTACCATCTCTGTTGCAGTTATTGACACTTTGCAAGGCCTGATTGTTAATAATTACTTTAAATCTGATAGTAAAATGTTTTTTATTGCAAAATGAATGATTACAAACTTCTTTTGACATACCCAAGAAATAAAAATTCAGAGTAGAGTAATTAGAAAGACTATTAAGATGATCAGACCATAGAAGACACACAGGAGAAAACCAGCAGGACTTGATTTGCTCCGTCTAGAAAAACAAAAATTAGGAAAAGAATTGGTCTGTGTTTCTTAAATCTGACATTTTTATGCTCTTATTTTTAAGAACAAGCTTTTCAGGATGGAGCTTGATATTTTCAGGAAATCATTTATGTTATGCATTCCTTGCAACAGAAGGGAATGGAGCTCAGAGGTAGAAATCTTTCAGTTTTGTGTGCTATACTCTCAAGTATTTTTGAACTCCTATTTTTGGTAAAGATATTGTCTGGAACAGTTCTGAGGAAGTCCAAGAACATGTGTTGTAAAGCAGATCAGACTGGATTACGAGAGCTTTCTGTCTCTATAGTTTTTGGAAACCACACACAGGAAATAGAGATAGACGCTTATAGGTTCTGTCAATTTGGATCAAAATTGAACACTGTGCAATAAACTTCACTGTGGAGAGGGATTTGTGTCTCAGTCAGAGCTTGTGGTCAGTGCTATCCTTTGTTGTCTTGCCTCTAGTTTTTCTATTCCAATCTTCCATCTCTCCCTTGTGTATGTGTCAATTTCTGCTCTGTAATGCAAGAGTTGTAACAATGTCTACCTACACATTACACAGGCTGGTTGTAGATCCCTACTCCTTGTTCAAGGGACTTAAAAAAAAAAAAAAGTATTATGCCTAAAAAAAGTTTCGTACCAGAATATGCAGTACACAGAATAACTTTCTTATGTAGAGATTTGTTATATTTTTCAATAAATGAAGGAGACAGCTCAAATATTGCACATATTTGTGCAGTGTCAGACTGAGAAATATTTCTTCTTACCTGTTTATTTTGAAAATAAAGATTCATGCTTTTTAAGGCATCTCCTCCCTGACATTCCCCAAAAGTGTATTAAAGCATTACCAAATCATTTCTCACAGCAGTTTTGATTTTCAAAAGTGCAGAACCCAGTCGCTGGAAATCAAGCCATTTAAAGACACAGCAAATTGTGTAGCAATGTCAGTGAATGTCAGCTAGGAAATTTAAATATGAATGTTTACTTTTAAAAAGAAATTGAATCAGAGGAAGTGTTTTCTGTGCTATAAGTAATAATTTATTAATCTGTAAAAAGCAGGGTGTGCAAACTGAATCCTCTTTCACTGTTCTAAATCATACTCTGGTAGGATTCCTTCTTCTATTGAACAAATAGCTGCTTTTTGCATATAAATGTGGTGTTAGGGATTGACTGGGAAGGAAGACGATTCTTGTTCTGTGCCTCATAAAATGGTCCAAGGTCTTTACTAAGACATGACAGTGATGGTTGAAAAGTGCAGTTATTTGTGGGAACTGACACAGGTTTTGAAAAAGCTTAGAGGAAATCAAGGATGACCTGTGTTACTAAAAATTGTTGCAAAGTGCAGGCGGAGGTAGAAGGTGGTTTTCTTCAGGGAAACACTAAAACCTGGAAACTATAAATGACAGATGGTGGAAAAGAAATTGTAATAGTCTATGCATCTGTGACTCTGTCTTCAACATCTACTTAGGTTATGCTGAAATCAGCAGAAACAGACTCATTGGTGGCCAAGGCCAATGTAGCTCATGAGAATTTCTTAACTGATAATACCTGCAAAAAAGCTAATAAACTATGTAAGAAGAACTAGTAAAAGGCAAAAAGACACAATCCAACAAGCAGGCATTTGTTTAAAGGAGATGAAGCCTTTGCAATACCTGCAATACCTTTAAGAAGCTCATGCCAGGTATTGCAGAAAACGGTTGAGGCTATCAAAATGGTAGGCGAATGTCTAAGGAAACACAAGTTTAATGCAGACTTTCAAAAAAACCTTAATAGGAATCTGTACATGGTGCATTTATATAAAAACCCATAACTCACTATGAAAATATCTGTTTTGCAACATTATCACATTTTTATCATGTTATTCTTGCATCATCCAAATTTCCTCCAGAGATCTACTTTCAGTTGTTTTTATTTTCTTATTACTTAACACCACAGAGGCTACTTCCCTGTGGAACAAGGCTCCTGTTCAACAAAAGTGGTTTAAGCATTCTTCAGATAAGTCTACAGAGTAAAACAAGACACAGTCTCTGAAGCCCAATAAATTTACATTCATGTTTCTCAAAACCCTATTGCTATATTAGAAGAGAGAAAGAGAAGGAATTTTACTGGAAGATGCACTTAGAACAAGCATATTACACTGGGTTTAGAAATACTGTCTTTCTGTAAATGTGTATAATTCAGAAAGTATCTATTTTGAATAAATTTTGTTTGAATATAATCTCCAGGCCTGTAACTGAGCAGCTTTGACTATTAGAACGGAGACATTTTTAGAACGGAGATCTATGATTGTTTTTTATAAAATTCTTCACCCTCAAANGGATTTTTTACATTTTCGGTCAGTTTGTGAATAGTAAGATGTTAAAACACCATGAAATTTGCAATGGAAGGTGTTGAATATTTTTTGACCTTGTTTAGGCCCAGTAAAGCTTTCGGCTGCTTTCTCTAAAATAGAGAAAGGAATTTTTAATGAGAGACCTATTTTCTAAGGATGCACTGTCAGGTCTAGTCTTATAACCTGCAACTGACAGTTGCTTAAGTGAAGACTTCTGTCTCTGGGCTGCAGCATATCTGTGCTGCCCATGCTGCTGTCTTTGCTCTGAGGACAGTAACCTCAGGCGGGGGGCTGTGGGTTTGACCTGCATTGGCATAACGTGTAAGTGTTCGTAAGAATTTCACCCATTTCTTCTTGATTTCAGTAGAAATAAGACACTTGGAGCTCAGTGGGAAGGAACTGTGTGGGATCTAATTTTGGGGAACATGGGATCCAGTATCTGGAACCTGGACGATTTGGATTCCCCTACAACATGTAGGGAAGGTTGAGCAGCCCGAAAGAGATCCACAGAAACTGGAATGGCGTGCAGGGTCAACAGGTTAAGGAAGGAGATGCTTAGAGAGACCTGATCTGGAAAGGCAGAAGGTAGATGATAATTTCTACCATCGTCATACTAATGGGGATCTTTTAAATATTGGAAAATATCTGCACATCTGCTAGAAATGCTATCCATTTCCTTTACTAAGTAGTTTCCAAATATATGGATAAAAAAAGCCTATGAAAAAAGAAGTATATATACCCACAATGCACAAGAGGGAAAATAAGTGTTTATTTGATTTGGCCAGGGCTGAAAGAAAAGCTGTTGGCAGAGGAACAATTTGCAGCCCCTGCCTCATGTCTTCAGCACTTGTCCACCCTTCTAAAGAGACTTCAGTTCCCTCTTTTTTCCCCACTTCTTCATAATAAAAATGATAAATTCCTTTCTGCACATTCATACACTAGTGAGCAAACAACAGCGCAGCTGTTTTGGAATCAAGAGAAATTTAGTACATACTAATTTGCTGTGGTATAATTATATAAAATACACTTACCACTGAGAATGAGTTTTAAATTAGTTATAAACGAATTGAAATAATTTAGAATCATTAAGAATAACTGCATCTGGCAAAGTTTTGCTGTAGCAACTTCACCACAGGATTTCTGATGAAGCCTGCTCTTTCTGGCTGACATATTCTCTTTTCTTAGCGTGAACCCTCAGGTGGTGGACTATGATTGTAATTGAATACATAATTAAAATTAAAATATCACACGAGGTTGTTCCAAGTGGAGGAAGGCATGATGTGTGGTATATCCAGTAGCGCAATCAAAACCTGTATTAAGAAAAAGAATCGAATCATTGTGTCGCAAGTGCTTAGGTACTGGAAAACTTCATTTGCTGGAGGTATTTCCATGTTTTGTAGATAGAACCTACAGCCTGAAATAAAGTAACAGACCCTTTTTTTTCCATATAGTTAGCTCTGACAACAGGTCAGTGTCAGCTCAGCCCCTCTCAGGACTTGGACTAACGCTACCGCAGACAATACCTCTAAAGGTAGTTCTAGCCATAAGGGCACAGTATAACTTTCTGTGTTTTAAGAGAAAGAAAAACCACTGAAACTTGCCATTAACTTGAAGAACATTGTCCACTAGCTGAAACATTTCTGAGCTGTGATATACTGCCCTTTTGTCTAAGATCTTGTTGTTTGTATAACCCTTAGTGTATTGCTTCAGAATTGTACTCTAATCCTTTTGATGTTTGGTCAAATTTTCCTCCAACATTTTACCTATGGATTTGAAAACTGCAAGTGGATGTTTGAAAGCCCTTTTTTATTCAGTGTGCATTTGTTCTAATAAACAAATAGCTCTGGTGCACCAGGGGCATTTTGCTTTACCTTCTGCCTCATTGTCTTCTTGCGGTATGTACAGATTTGCACTACGGCATGATTTGTCATGTCTTACTGCTTAATTAACCTTTAGTGCGGTGGCATTTCCCAGACTGCCTGCAGAATTATTTCAGAAGAATGTGTCTGTGTAGATAGGCAATGTCAAATATAGCAGCTTTCTACTTAAAATATTGTTATTTGCTAGCACTAAGGACATTATTCTTTTGAATAGAGGCTGTTGAGACTCTCAGATCCAAACTTTGCTGTTGGCTTATTTTAAAGCCCAGCTTTGAGCATGCAAAATCAACATGAGCCTTCTTTTTCTTTATGTGAAGAAATTTTTGAAACATCAAACCAGACATACCCCTGAGAAACAGAAAAACTGCTCTCAGGTCTTACTTATCTACTTTGTACTTGCTGTACTTGCTGTACTTGCCTGCTTACTTTTTTAAGGTAACTACTACTGTTCTGCACCATCTGAAAAGTTTCTTAATTCTTCCTTGTGAAAAAACATTATTTTACCTACTAAACTAGAATGGATTGAAAGCCAAGTTATCTAAGATGTTGCAATCAAGTCCCAGATGTTTTAAAAGGACAAAAAAGCAAAAGTTAACAAGATTTTCAAANNNTGCTGAGTATTTAGGAAGTTTGTTCAGTTACTGTGCCTTTAATAACCTCTGAGTTCTTTTAAACTTTGTATTTGTGTTTTACCATTGGCCCCTTGGTTCCTAAAATTTTCACTTACAATCAGGGATGCAATCTTCAGCAAAATGGGAATAATATTTTAATTTCTTTCTTCTGAATCCAAAACTTCTGTAAAAAAAGAGGACAAAAGTTCATGGGGATTAAAAAAGGGAGACAATGGATAGGTAAGGAAAAAAAATGAAAGGCAGTTTCCTTTGTAACCTTTGACTCAACAGATGATCAGAAATAGATAAGTTGAAAATCTCGTGGAAATATATTCAAGCAGTAACATTTATTTAGGTATTCCCGTGAAACACATTTCACTAGGACTAGCAGCATTTTAAAACCCTTAAAATGAAAGTTGACAGATTTAAACAGTGGAAACGACAAATCAGTGGTTCACAGCTTTTCATCTTAAAACAGCTGAAGGTTGACCTATTTTAAATATCGAACGCTAATAACTAAAAAAAAAAAAAGTTCAGAGACATTTTCAATAAAACATGAAATACTTATGAAATCTTTACAAAAGTTAAAAAAAAAAAAGATTTATTTACTAGAGATAATGTACGCAGGAAAGAATTAATGACAAACTAGTGGTAATGCTTAAAAAAATATGAAAATCATACAAATAATAACCTCTGGTGAAAAGCAGTTCTGGGAAATGAAATGATTGTATAGAAGGTAAGCAATAAGGATTTGGTGAAAGCGAAACCATTAAATCTTCATAATATGAAGATTCTATATATCAGGTTAAAGAAGGTTAGGATTATTTGTTTCAAGACATTTAAGAAGAAGAGGAGGAATATTCCTAAAATTGTAATGCTTGATTTACAAACCTGCAGGGCCATATTTTTAAAGTGTATATTACTCTTCTGAAAATTTGTTGCTATCTTATATATGTATTTGAAAATGTATTTGGTTTTCTCAAGTTTTTCCTTTTCAAATTGATGTGATAGTAATGAATAATATATATGTTAATCTGCCTTTAGTTTTTAAAAAATAAATCTTCATGGATACAGCATACATGATCATAAATTAACAAATTTACATGTAATGCTATAGATTGTTTACAGCTTACCAATGTAGAAAACCCAATGAAGAAATGGAAGATATAGGCTACTTAATGTTATCTCCAATATAGCATTTTGTACTCATCCAATAAATATTTTCAATTCTTTACTGCTAGCAACATGCAAGGATAGTATAAAGCCACCCTATACCACTAGATTTGGATCAAAATCATGTTGTCCCAAAGCAAATCTGTTTGCTTTGTCTGTTTGACAGAACTTTCCATCAAAATTTTACAGTTAATCAGGTGAGGACCCAAAAGTGCATTCTGTAGTCAAAACCCATCAGTAGGACAGATGTAGTTTCTTCTGACTTCATTGTAGCACAGTTTGAAAGGGCTTGTCATCTTTAAGCATGTGTTGCTTGTGTGTGCTGTGAATTGGGGCAGGTCTAATATTTTGCACATAAAAATTTTGAAGTTTTGCCAACAGTGAGGAAAAAGATTGAACATGAAGAAATGTCTGGTCTATGCTTACCTTGCCCATTTTTGCTGCTTGAAAAAGTACAATTGAGAAAGATCTAAGGATTTCTCAGTACTTCTGAGGACCTTTTGCTATGATGTCCTGTCACGAAAAAGTCTATTTTACCTCTTCTGTTTATTATACCTCTTCTGCATATTATTTTCACATTGAAATTGTAATAAATTGTTTCATATAGTACAACTGTATTTTCAGAGCAGAATTTACTGATAAACTCTTCAACTTTTTCTCCTGATTTATTTTTTAGAATATATAACA
This sequence comes from Rynchops niger, assembly GCA_013400035.1. Lineage (NCBI taxonomy): Eukaryota > Metazoa > Chordata > Aves > Charadriiformes > Laridae > Rynchops > Rynchops niger. The sequence goes on from VXBH01003389.1 coordinate 291,246, forward strand.
TGGATACCCTTTAATAGAAAAGTAAATTCTGCTTGTATTGTAGAGTCATTAAAGAAGTAAGTGGTGCAATCTGTTGTTGTTGTCACCCTCCTAGTCTTTACTCTGTCTTCACCTGCATAGTTAACTATATAGTTATCTTCATATCCTTTGTGCCCAGGCAGTACAGGTAAATATATTCCAATGCAGACCTCAGGTGAGCAAAGTTCTTGTTTTCTTTTGGCTCTAGAGGATGCAGCCACACTTGACACAGCTGCCTTCACCAAGATGTCTAGACTTAGATGAGAGGAATTTGTTGTTAAATATACATGAAAAATGAAATATTATTAGAAGATGTATTTAAAATATTTCATTTAAGCGACAATTTAAGATTTGCCAAAATGAACATCTTAGATTTATTTCCTAAGATTGCATCTAAGCATAAGTAATTAGAGTTAAGTATGCATAGAAAGCTGAGCTGTGTGGTAACTAAGTGGCTTACACTTTTTGTGATGTAGTTAATCAAGAAGTAGTAACATGTTGGGGAGAAAAATAATAAAAAATTCAAATTAAATACACTAGTTTGGATTAACCTGTTGTATAAAATGTTATGTTTGTTTTCTTAGAACATACAGTTTAAGTCCTTCCAACAGGCACTTTTTGGAAAAATAAGTTTTCAAGAAACTCTATGGCCATGTGTGTGCACACACACACTCAAACAGAGGACGAACTCCACTCTGCTAACTTAGGTTTTGTGAATTAAATATATTCTGCCAAACAAGTTACCTTATAAATTAAAAGGGCTTTGTGCAAATAGCTTGCAACTGAGTCAAGCTTTGTCTGTAGTACTGATTAACACCAACAATTTGTGCTTTTCTTCCTGTTTGTTTGCTGATAACATCAGTCACACTAGTATCTATTTACAAACGTAGATCTTCTAGTATATTTCTTGACTCTCTCCCTTTAAAATCTTTTGTGATGGTCCATAAGTTCTACAACATAGATGTGCTCTGCAATGCACTGCACCACGAACAAGGGCATCGTTATGTACGTAATATGACTGCTGTATATGGTTTGAGGCACCTGTGTATGGTAAGGATAATAGTAGGCTATGACTCATGAACAAATGCATTATTCAAAGCATTAATAATTCTTTTGCTAAAGAAAGACAAACCTATACATACTCAGTCTTTGATTAATCACAGTTATAACTGTGCATGAGCAAGGAGGCAAAAATAGTATTCTTAGAAGGCCCTCTGCCCTCTTCCCTTGTGCTTTGAGAGTGCTAGAATTGTTGTTTAACAATTAAATTTAACCTTACTGTTGCCTGTGGTATGAAAACAAGTGTGGAACATAGGAATCACCGAATTGACTTTTGTTTGTTCATTATAATTTAAGTTAATGACCTGGTAACAATTAGTGAAAGAATTAAAATGCTAAGAGATTATAAAAAAATGTTGTTTAAGTAAAGTATTTTATTGAAGAAGACAAGACAAGGATTTTTTTAAAGCATTCCAGAACTTGGCAGTAAGATTTATTTTAAAATACTGTATAACACACAGAAATATTTTTGTTTGGAATTTTTTTTTTATGTTACAAGAAATTGCTTGCTATGAAATACTTACTTGAAATTGCTGTAAGTGTACAGAAAATGATGGATGATGATAATTTCACACCATTCAGAGGTGACATTTAGATGGATGTTTATCTTAATGTAGCAGAATTACAGTGGTCTGAGATTCACTAGAACAAACAGTTTTCCTGTAAGATTGCCATAATGTCTTATTACCAACAAAAATCTTAATGTTTTAGATTGGACATTCAAGTTAATGCATATTTGTTTAAGATTCGGATATGAAAATGGTGTGTTAAAAATAATTAGATAATACAGGATTGGCAAAAACAGGTAGAAAAAGGAAAGAACTTAGGAAAAAAGAACAGAAAACCAAGATAAATTAATTCCCAACTTTGCATTTTTCCTGCTTGCCTGAGGGACTGTACTAATGCAGATACTCTGGTTGTTGGCACCAGTGAATGGCAGCGGAAGGAGGATTGGTGCAGACAAGCTCCCACTGCTGAATGGTCTCCATGTGATCAGGTGGAATCTGATACACTCTTTCTAAAAGGGAAATGCAGAATTTCAGCCTCATGGTGGATGGGCTAAAGTTGTTTTAACCTGCATTTATACTGCCTGCAGCACTGGCAGCTGTAGATGATGCTGGGGTAAGTTTCACAGCCACGAGTGCCCATTTAGTGTGTGTCATGCTGTCTAGAGCTCCTGTAAGGTAACCTTCTCCTCTTAGGAAAACAAGCCCCTACCATCTGTGGTTGGGTGAGCAATGTACACTTTTTCCCTCCTTCCCCCAGTGCACAGGTTGGTTTGTAAGCCCTTAGAAGACAACCTCATAGCTAGCAAGTGTCCATAGCCAGGGAATTCCTGCCTTGGATAGCCACACAGAGATACTTTACACTTTTGCTAACATTTTACCAGGGATGTCCTCTCCGCAAGTTAAGCCTTAAAACTTAGTTTCTTTTAGCATATGCTACTTCAAGTTAAAGCCAGGTATTTCCAGGATGGTCTTCCCATGCAAACCTCATGAAGTTCAACCAGGCCAACTGCAAGGTCCTGCACGTGGGTCATGGCAATCCCAGGCACAAATACAGGGTGGGCAGAGAATGGATTGTGAGCAGCCCTG
>VXBH01003389.1:315752-333578 GCA_013400035.1 Rynchops niger
AGTGGAACTATACTCGTAACACAAAGCCGAAGGCCAATAATACTGTTAGGATTTCTATCTCAACAGAAATTATCGCTATGTGCAATTGCCATCTAGGAAGGCATTTAAAACATTTTATTTTTTTTTTTTANTTAAAGGACTTGCAGTGGGCTGACCCTGGATGGACGCTGGGTGCCCCCCAAAGCTGCTCTGTCGCTCCCCTCCTCAGCTGGACAGGAGAGAGAAAATAGAATGAAAGGCTTGTGGGTTGAGATAAGGACAAGCAGACTCAAATTGAGGAAATTAGTTTAAATTATTCCTAATCAAATCAGACTTGGGTAATGAGAAATGAAAACTAAACCTCCAAACATCTTCCTCTCACCCCTCCCTTCTTCCGGGGCCCAACTTCACTCCCCATTTCTCTCCCTCCTCCCCCTGAGCAGCACAGGGGGATGGGGAATGGGGGTTGTGGTCAGTTCATCACACCTTGTCTCTGACGCTCCTTCCTCCTCAGGAGGAGGACTCCTCACACTCTGCCCCTGCTCCAGTGTGGGGCCCCCTCCTGTGGAATAATTACTACATTGGCCAAGAATACAAAAGTACAGCATTGTTCACACATTAAGGAAAGTCATAAAATCAAGAGACTTCTGAGGTAGAATACAGCCACAGCTGGCACGCGAAGAATGCAACATCTGCAATTCCCTGTACAAGGTTGTTTGTGAAACTGCAGGAGGGATGGAACGGAACGCAATTATTCCGTGGCCTTGCCTTGTGACAAATAGCAGATATGGGGACGAGATGGTACTGCGGAACAAATAAGGGGCCTACACGCTACCTGAGCCAACATTTCGTCAAATGTTGATAAAATGCTGTCCTTTGTGCAAACTTTGCTCACTACAGTGTACCAAAACACACCCCCATCCCGGAGGTTATCCACGCCTGAGGTGCAAACACTCCTTGAGTACACTAATCATAATAAAAGTACATATGACTAAAGTCACTCAAACTCCACTTTGAAGATAAAAAAATAGTATAAAAATAGCACAAGAGACGGGGGATATCAGGGAAGAAACCATCACACAGAATTCCATTGCTGATTTCTGGGATCAGTTGATGGGCTGAGCCTTTCATCCGCCCTATAGGGACGCTTTTGGGTAAGAATTAGATTATACCAAGTGCTTTCTCGGGGACTTAGAAATTTCTCTGGAGAATCTCTATCCTACATTTGTAGCCAGGCTGTATTNCCACTATTAGTGTATCCAAATCGTAATAGTTTAATACATATTAAATGCAGTTGGACTGATAGTGCTGAATTGGGCAGCACTCAGCATTTAAACCTAGCTGCACCTGGCCTCCCACTGCTGTGAGGAGTGTTGGAATGCAAGGGGGTTTATCTTCTGCCAAAACCGCTTGGCCCCTTTTCATGCAACACCTCCCATGGGAGACGGTTCTCCACCAACTTCTACAATGTGGATCTTTCCCACAGGCTGCAGTTCTTCACCAGCTGCTCCAGTGTGGGTCCCTTCCATGGGGTGCAGTCCTTCAGGAATAGCCTTCTCCATGTGAGTCCCACATGGGGCCACTGGCCCTGGAGCCTGCTCCAGTGTGGGTTCTTCACAGGCTCACACCTCCTTTGGGCATCCACCTGCTCTAGTGTGGGATACTCCAGGGGCTGCAAGTGGAGATCTGCTCCACCATAGGCCTCCATGGGCTGCAGAGAGACAGCCTGCCTCACCATGGTCTTTACCGTGGGCTGCAGGGGAACTTCTGTTCTGGCACCTGGAGCACCTCCTCTCTTTCCTTCTTCATGGACTTTGGTCTCACATATTCTCACCCTTCTCTCTGGCTGCTGTCATGTATTTTTCCGCCTTCTTAAATACGTTATCCAAGAGGCACTGCCACTGTCTCTGATGGACTTCAACTTGGCCAGTGGTGGGTCTGTCTTGGAGCTGGCTGAGATTGGCTGTGTTGGACGTGGGGGAAGCCTCTGGCAACTGCTCCCAGAAGTCACCCCTGTACCGCCTCCCCACCACACACCTTCCCCCCCAGTACCAAAACGTTCACATGCAAACCCAATACACGATATTACGTTTTGGTCCATTGATTGACAGAGAGCCGATGCCTTATTATATTAACAGCACAGATAATTAGAAGTATGAATGAAATCAATGTAAAAGAAGTGTGGAAACCTAGCTTTCCTGTAGTTATCAGATTGCTAATTTTAGCATCAATAACTTGCATCCTACCAATACAATATGTCAAGGTATTACCCCACCTTTTTAATGTGTAAGAATTTTGAAATGTATGATCTATATTTGGCTGAGGAAGCAGTTGAAAAAATCAAACAAAGCTGAAAAGTATTGTTTGTCCTTGACCTAACTCCAATAGAATGTTAAAAATACCTATTAATGCAAAAAATATGCAGGTAGCGACTGTAGCTGCGGAATGGCTGCTCCCTTGCTAGCTTCTTCCCACAGTAGTCACCATATTTGTCCACAATGACCCATGCTGAATATATGTGATCATGCCAGTCAGAACTAAGTGTAATGTTACACCAATTATGCTATATCAGAATTGCAAAGGTGTCAGAACCCCACAGACTAGCTGTTCAGTGGCACTGCAGGGGAGATTTATTGTTTTACATGCAATTTGTTATGGTAGAGTTATCTGTTAAATAACAGAAGGACCTTTGTTCTTTGTCATTAATCCTACTGTCTGTCATACCACATGGCAATGGAAACAAAAGTGGTATCAACATGGTGGAAGCTGGAGGGAAGAAAATATCCTGCCTGATGATAAATCATATTGCAATAAAAATGAAAGTAAAATCTCCAGGCTTGTATTATGTTTAATTTTCTCCATAAAAACTTCTGTGTAGAGGTTAGTTGTTTTAGTGAATTTCTACACTGGCTTACAGTTCTGAGTAAAGTGGGTTTAAACAATTCAGAAGTCAAGCAGAAATATCTTCAGGATCATCCAGTAGAAAAGAGTAGCCTTACATATCTGTACCAAATCCTGTTCAAGTGGTAGGAGTCCTTTCTGCCCATTAAAAAGGGAGTGAACCTAGACCAGAGCTGTGGGAGGTCTCAGACCTGAGTATGGGAGAAAATACTTGCTTTTCTTAGGGCTGGGAAAGAGGAAGAAAAAGGGAGAACCTTGCTTTCTGTTGCACCCAGAAATGACAGGAGGGAAATAGCTGACAGTAACAAAGCTTGTGTGAAGCCAGCATCTTAGGTATGAGAACTAAAAATGTTTATAGAATGTCCTTGGTGAGAAAAATAGGATAAAAAATAAAATACTTCCACATTCTACTGAGATAGAAGCATCTAAACAGTTAATTTGATCTTTAACACATAGGAAAGGTCAAGAAGATTTTAGCATTTATTGTGCAGGGTCACTGCGTACATATTGTTGTGCAAATGTTCATTCTTAATATAAACACTTTGCCCTACCCAAGAATTAACACCACCAGTCAACTCTACCTACAAAGGCAAACTTATGAGTTTTTAATGAATAGTGTAATATATTATTTAGTGCCCTCTACTGTAGAAAAGCTTGATCATCAACCAGTGAAGACACAGATATGTCTTTCGGATAATATGAAGATAAACTCAGGAAAATATGCCTATTAATCTACAACTTGTTATGTTGTAGCAGTTTTAATTGTATTTATTGTGATAAATGTCTTGATCTGAAATTAATTTTTTTGGTGGAGATAAGACTGATCTTAATCAAGTTCTCTTCACTACAGTTGCATGGAGAATTTAAGAAAAAAAAAAGTAATGTTTTTTAATTATTTGAGTATTTTTCCTGTGTTTTGAGTGCCCCTTGTATGCATTAATATGCATACTAACACCATCCTTAAACACCTATATAATGTATAGATTAGCAAATATGAAAACAAACACCCAGTGGTCTTCCAGATTTCTTCAAACTGTCATCAGAAGTCAGCATGGGGAAAGATGGCCTTTTCACATGGTTGAAAGATACAGCAAGCCAAGTAGAAATGAGTCGCAAAGGAACCTACAACACCTTTGCAGCATATTTCTTTGATGACCATGGGATCAGGAGAGTGTGTCTGCATAAGCATCCACTTCTTTCAGCTCTCTTCTTTACTTGCACCATTAGTCTATGAAGAAATTATACAAAACCTCTTCCAGATCCTGCCTATAGCAGATGGAACAATTCCTGTCTAATTCCTGTCCCAAATATATGGCAGCCATAGCACAGCTATTATTTTCAAGACTGTTTGTAAATCCACTATGTCTTCCTGACTTGCTGTTGTGGACAATCTTCTTCTTCCTGACTTGCTGCTGTGGACAATCTTCTTCTAGCTACTTTCCTTTCTGTTCAGTCACCTTAGAGAATCATGGAATGATTTGGATTGGAAGGGACCTTAAACATCATCTAGTTCCAACACTCCTGCCATGGGCAGGGACACCTTCCACCTTCCACCTCAAACCTCCCATCTATCTTCTTTTCTCCATCTTTTTCTCTTGAGCCCTGTACTGGTCTCAGGTGAGATAAAATTAATTTATTTTCTAGTTATTATTGTGTTTCAGGTTTGGTATGAAAGGAATGCCAGTAATTAATATTGTTTTAGTTGTTGGCAAATGATGTTTGCACTAGTCAAGGACTTTTTTCAGCTTCCCATAGAAGCTGAGAAGGACCATGGACAGAAGAATGGCATGGCCAATGGAATATTCCATACCACAGATNAATTCAGTGTTTTCACTTGTTCAAGGCGTATTTTTTTTTCCCTTCCCTTCCCTTCCCTTCCCTTCCCTTCCCTTCCCTTTCCAGGGACAGGTGACATGATATTCTCTTTTTCACCAATAAAGTTATGGGCAACATTAGCTTCTCACTCTTCATCCAATTCTCTGTGTTTAAGCTAAAATAATATCCAGGCTTTTAAAATAACATAATTGTTACCTAATTCATACTATAAGCAAGTCCTATAACAACATCAAGAGCTACATAAAAATGCAAAGAATTTTCTTTGTACTCACGATACAGATTTCTTAAATCCCTAATGCTTCTGAATCATCCAAATACTTTCAGCACTACAAGGATGACTAATTTCAGTGTCATACGGGCACTTGCATTGAGAGACCCTTTATTACTGCCTTAACCCCAAAGTCAGTGCTGTTGAGATCCAGACGTTAACTTCTCCTCATCAAAAATTTAAACCATGCCTCAAGCACGACCTGAAACACAGGGCACAGAGGGTCAGTGAAGCAGAAACTATGGTACACTGAACTGCTGTGCTGGCTCCAAGGAAAAAAAAGGTTTGGAAATGTGGCAAAATTCATTAATGTCCACTTAAAATATTTAGTATTCATTCTGGAGGTGTAAGAATGACTGAGAAGAAATACTTTCCCTGAAGTTCATGCTGCACGTGCTGAGATTTATTTTGATAGTTTCATCCTTCTGAAGCCTTAGTGCTAAAAATACCTATAGAAAAAAAATACAAAGAAACAAACCAACACATTTCTGTTCCTGATCCATCGCATACTCTTGTGTTTTAAGTGCTGGTTTTTTTCCTGTGGAAGTTAGCTATAAGATCTCTCAAATGAGAATAGGATTTCTTGCAGTATTTATCTTTTGTGCAGTAGCATCGTTTCATGACAGAATTTATATGACTGTTGATAATAGCTCATGTAAAACTGTTGTGACTCTTTCATTCCTCTTCAGATTTCTACCTCCTTATTGAAGAAATGGCATAGTTTATTTAAAGAAAACCAAGCTTGCAGTTTGTGGTAACTACATATACATTATATCACAGAAATTATGCATTAGTTAAAAAAAAAAAGGAATAATTAGTAACCTTGGGAAATATAATAATACTTATTTAACCTCTGTCTTTCTGTATGAGGCAGGTAACCTCTTTTCTTTTCTCTTCTCTTCTCTTCTCTTCTCTTCTCTTCTCTTCTCTTCTCTTCTCTTCTCTTCTCTTCTCTTCTCTTCTCTTCTTTCTCCCTTGATGTTATATTATGATACTTGATAAAAAAATAAACAAGAAATACTACAAGGCTTGGTGTAAGACTAAAAATTCAGATGGAATTTCTCATACATTTACTTTGCACATTAAGTGGTCTTGCTAATAGAGAACTAAAGCTAATTTTCCCTAGTTTTAAGTGAAACATTCCTCTTAGTTGTGCCCCTCTGCTGTTATTATAGAAAAATCTTTTCCTTATTAACTTTTCTCTTTCTTTTTTAAAGCAGTGTGTTAAAACTAGGGAATTTACAGAAACATTTATGGAGACATTTATGCAAAAAATCACCTTATTTTGGAGGAAAATGTTGATAAATTTAAAAAAAAAAAGTAACAAGCAGCCAAAGTTAGGAAACTGTTACCTTGTTCGTACTTAACCAGGAAATAAATATATTAAGATGAGTCACTGATCTAAGACAAATCATTTACTAGGAAAGGAATTTCTTCCTATTATATGTGAGTATTCTACATCTGCCCAATTCTTTCTGAAAACATCCCTGATATCTGTTTTCACTTATAAACTGTATTCATTTATAAACACAAAGGGAACAGATCCCAATGTGATAATAAATTAGGAACTTTTGTTTCCTTATAGTATTTGTCACTTGTACTAAACACACTGGATTTTTTTCAGCCTTCTGCTTTCTTTGGATTTTGCATGTTAACAATGAAAAGAGATGTAAGAGCAGATGTCACTGTGCTACTCCCTGCCTTCAGAGCAGATTGAATTTTTCATTATCACCATTTGCAGACTATTGTGTGCAGACGTTTACTTTGAAATTTCCTTAGCAACACTCCAAAGTATGCTTTATGAGAGATATTTGTGGGTGGAAGTGTTATTAAATAAATCTCGATACTTTTCCCCTTATGCTTTATCTGTATGACATCTCATTAAAATAATTATAAGGTAAGAGTCAGTTCATTTTCCATATAGTCACAAAACAAGCATGTACAACCGATGTGTAGGTGCAGTTTGTAATTGCATTAACAGTATTGAACACTTTCCTCACTACACAACTATCTTCTGCTTCCACCTCAAGCATAACTTCCTCAAAAAGAAACAAATTAAATCCCAAATCTTACTGAGGCTAACGTACAATTTTAGAACTCTTTAATAGCGCCCACAATGATAATTACCATTCCATTATTTGTTGTGATATGACTGCTTGGAAAACCTCAACAATGCCATGGACCTTAAGTTTGTCAAATTTATTCAGTCCTCCTGGATGGGTTTGTCTTGCTGCACCATGTATATTATATGTATATCTGACAAAAAGAGGAACCTGATTCAAAATGTCTTATAAAAATATCCATAATTGCACAAGAGGAGGATACAAGTGTCAAGTCACACTCTAAGTAGCTCCACCTGTTAACTTTCAAGAAGAGTCCTCAAAAAATGTGTAAGAAGGAGACCAAAAACTCTTTGAATATAACATTTTTTCCCTCTGTTTTCTTACACAAGATATTTCTTGTCATAATTAAAATTAAATTTTCTGATAATTTATTAGCTTTTGTCAGTAAAAATTCTTTGCATATCCTCAAGACTTCTTAAGGCAAAGTTCAAATTTTGAGCAGAAAAAAACCAGAAACCCTTTTAACATTTTCTCTTTCAGTGTCATAATGCAGTTAAATGGGTCACATTTGTACTCCCATTTGTAGTCCCTGACATTTAACAAAGTGTCAGGAATAACTGAAATAGGTGAATCTGACTATTCATAGGCAAGCATAGAACTGTTGCAAGAAGGAAATCGAGACAGAAATATAGAGCTCTTTGCTAACACTTTGCTTTTGCCTTGCTTTCTATCCTCTGTTCTGGCACTGAGTTGTTCAACAGCACGTTTAACTTTGTATCTTGGATTACTCATCATTAGTAGAAAGTGCTGTTACAGTTATTATAATGAGTCAATCTGAATTTTCTGTTTTCACTGAGCATTTTCATTTACCATGTCGCTGAAAGAGAATTTATCAGATGTAAATTTTAATGCATTTTATAAATTCTAATTTATCTAGCTTTTGAATGCATTTTGAAATGAGTCACAACAGAAGTGCAATTCTAATATTGTTAAAGCTCAACAGCAGGTCTTGACATTAAGGTGATTTGTAAATACTTTTTTGTTGATTTACTTATTAGCTAGGGAATTACAAATTAGTGACAGGAGTACTATTTAGTCTGGTCACATTTATGGTTCCTTCTTCTACAGATTCTACACATGAAAAAGCATAGACCTGACTGTAGAAATTTAGAAGCTGGAAGCTATAAATATTAAAGGAAATATTTTTTTTTTTTTTGTCTTATTAGAAGGGCAATGACCTTGATGGTCTCACTCTAGGTTCTGTGGACATTTTTCAGTGGGGTAGAACTGAGTCTTTTGGTATTTATGTATTCACCGACTATAAAATTCAGTGCTTGACAATAGGCATCTGGTGTCTCTCAGCACCCTCCAGCTAAGTCTAGCATAGTCACTTTCTCCTGTGTCACCAGTGCTAATGCTCCTTACACCTGTCTCTCTTACCTGTCTCATTTCGCATCATTCTATTTAATCCTTTTATCTATCCTACCACATACCATCCACCAGGTTTCAAAGCTCATTATGGCTATTTCTTTCTCTACTAATCATATTTAATTTTGTATTTATATTGTAAATGACAATCATAATGGATCATACAATCATAATGCTACACTCCATTATCTATTTATTAAAATTTTTAAAGAACCATCTTTATTTTTCTTTTTAGGTTGTCTATCATCCTAAAAAAGTCCTCCCTAAATATAGTCCTCCCCTCCTTCCTTTCTCTCATTCACTGTCTCTTTAAATCTCTTTATCCCCAATGTCCGTAAAAGACTATTCATGAGTTGGGCTGCAGATACCTCCTCTTTTCATTTATGTTTATCTGTTCATTCTTGTGTTAGTTTTTAAACAGGATGGTTGAAGACCTTTTCTTAGTTCCTTTTGTCTTAGAGGCCTTGTGTTCTGTATTTAAAGATTTTAGGTGCTGTAGTCACATATAAAAATATTAATGAACAGTTAATAAATATTTATCATTGTATCTATTACCTTTTGATCCAGCTGGGAGAATAACCTCTCCCCTTCCGAGATCACCTTTAATTTAAGATCTCCAGAGATTTACAGGAAAAGATTATATTATTATCCCCATTTCACACATGAGGGAGCCACAGTGAGGTTGAAGAAACATATTGTGAGAAAAGCACACCTCATCCTAACCTGGGCTGACACCACCTGATATTTTCAAGCGCCTGTGGGCTTCCCTTCTGTCAAAACACAAGTGCAATTTTTTTAAAGTGTAGCAGGACCCATCTGTTTAAGTTTTTTTTTTTTTTTTTTCCTTTTGCCACTAATGGCAACAGGATTAATTTTTCATTATTTTCATCTTGACAAGTAAATGTCATCGAGCCTGGCAGAACCACTTCTGTAAAGAGGATAACATCTGCTTTTCCTGAGCATTCCTGAGCCACAGAGGTATAAAGAGGATGTGAGTCATATTTATTAGTTCTATCAGCAGAAACTGCATGCTCATCTGAGGACAGAATTTAGTCTCTATTTCCAATGTGTAGTCATTTCAAGGACATAGGTGTTAAGTCTTTTCATGAACAAGGCAGGGGAAGGAAGTGGGAAGGAAAACAAAAAACAAAACAAAACAAAACAAAAAAACACAACAGAAAGGCAGCACAAGTACTACCTTTGTTATTGTACAAGTCCAACAAAAATTCTGCAAAACATGAAGACTATAAATGACTGAGCTCTGAGGATGAGCTATTCAGCTGTAAGGCAAGATGGTCTTTCCAAGGTATTGTACAATGCAAATGGCAGGAGAGTTGTGCAACAACAAAACTGAGCAACTTCATTTTGGTCCCATTTCTCAACCACTAACAAAGGTCCTATCACAATCACGTAAGTGAGAAAATGTTAAAATGTAACTTGAGGCCAAAAGCTAACTCTCAAGGTGATTTATGTTCTCATAGCATACAAACCCAATGTTCTTACAGAGCTGCAAAATAGTGTTGTAAATACTGTAAATGTTGTAAATCCCTTGGTGGAAATAGAAATCGTTTTACTTTCTTGATTTTACCTGAATCTAATAAAAACAGCATCATGCTTTCATGCCATTGCAGCCTGAGCAAGCTTCAGAAGTTCTGTTCTTTCTTTGGGTGAAAAGGAAAGTCGCACTGAAGTCAAAATAATTTTTATTGAATCAGACCTTGTGAGCGAAGAAGGTAGGTAATAAAAGTAAACACTGAAACTAAAATTGCAAATTGTGTTTCTTTGTTTGCTTTTCCAAATCGTTTTCATAGTGACATTTGTCTCCCCTCTGAATGGTATGTCACAGTACAAAGCCACATGCCTGATTTAAGAGTATGAAGCTGTTCTTTAGGGAATTTCATAGAGCAAGAGTAAGTCTACAGTTTTCCTGGTTATATTTTCCTAATAAAAAATAAGTTTATGTTATGTTAAAAGAACAGAGGTTGATCCTGTCATGAAAAAAAAAAAAAAAAGGTTGGTAGGTTTTTAAAAGTGTGATCTGAGGAATCCAAATTCTTTTGTAACAGTTATACAAACATTCAGGTTAATGCTGGATAGTGCTAGTGATATAACTACGACAACTGCAAGCAGTTTGTGTGGGCAAACAGCATGTGATATCAAGTGGGTCTCCTCCTTCACGCAATGGTCCAAAATGCAAAGCTGCTTACTAGTTTATGGGCTAGAGCATTAAAGATGCTGTTGTAGCAGTCCCTTGATTGATTCAGGGCCCTGTTACATTAATCCCCATAAAAACTTGGAAGTGACCATAGAAATCTTAGAGCTTAGACGGGTAACTGCAAAAAAAAGGCGAAAAAGAGGAAATAGCAGCAGCAAACTGGGATTTATCAGGTCATGCTTTGAGAACTATACTGACACATATATATCTGATAAATTTTTGATACAGCTAATGGAGAGAAAAGGAACATTTCTAAAGCACAATTAATTTTATCCTCAAATAGGTGTTTCAATTCAGTTAAATAAATTGTGCCTGCTTCTCTTGGACAACTGTAAAAGACATCCAGATAACTAGCTCAGATGTGTCTGTATTATACATGTCTGAGATTAGGCGAGATGAAGAGGCTTTTTATAAAGTCACAGAGAATACGAAAGACCGAGCCAGGACTGTACACCTCCTCCATCGCCCTATGCAACAGACAAAGTGCTTTTTCTCTTTAAAGGTGATCTTTAATATTTTTAATTAAAGTGTGAATAATTTCTATATTTTTCTTTTGTTTGACTAGACCCATCTAGGCTGATTAAATCTGCATATGTTGATACATATTTTCAAGTTGCTGGAGTGATGACCTCTATAATGGATGAAGTTTCGTGGTTGCACTATGCAAACTTCACTCAAGATAATGTTGGTCATCATCACTGTATGCTGTAGCTCGAACAAGACATCAAGAAAATAAGGTTAGACATTTTTCAACGTGCCGTCTCATTGTAGGGTCTGGCTCCTCACTATTTTGCTATTATTTTTCATATCTTTGAGAGACAATTTGATTCATAATTCATTATGTATCCCAATATAGAGTAATTTTTTGTTTTAATTCCAATTCTATCATTATTCTAGGCCCCAGAACCGGGGAGTTTTAAGTCACTGGGAGTAATTAATTCCCGCTAAAGAATGATGGAGAAAAAAACAGGTGGGAAATTTAACAAAGATAATAATTAATGTAATAATGAATAATCTATATAACAGTAGATCGATTCTCCCTTACACTACAAAATTGTTAATCCTTTGAAAACTGTCTTATGTTTCTAGGTTAAATGTGGGTTAATATGGAGCAGGCCAAACTTTTAAGGGAAATACATAGGATGGTAAGTTTTGATGTGGTGATGTGCCTCTTTGTGACATTTATTAGTAGTCAGATAGAAGATTCTTTTTTCCTGCTTATTTTCAGAAGTAGTTCTACTGTTTTTTACAGGAAGAACTATTCTGAATTCATTGAGATGATTTTTGATTAAGCCTTAAAAAGAACATGAATCAGGACAGATCCTTTTTGTTTTTTCTACCCATAAATTCAGCGTGCACGACATGGCTTATCCAGGTGCAGGTTAAACAGATACTTCAAATATATTTTTCTATGTTTATGTGTAATTTAGTCATGGAGAATAAGTAGGCAGAGAATAAAGGTATTGAAACAAGACTGCTTTTAGGCTCAGATAAGGATTCTGCCTCTATGCTGAAACCTACTATTGTTCTAGAAAACCGAGAGAAAATGTTAAGATTTTCTTCAAGGACAGACACACATGTAACAGCATGTCCTTGATCCAACCTTATGCCACTGGGTATATCACAGAAACACAGCATCACACATGAAAGGGACTTCTGAGGTCATCTGTTCCAAGCCCTCTGCTCAAACAGTGCCTCCAAGAACCAGTTACCCTGTGCAGATAGCTTTTGAATATCTCCAAGGACGGAGATTCCACAACCTCCTTGGGCAACTTGTGCCACTGCTCAGTCAGCTTCACAGTAAAAAAAGTGTTTCTTAATGTTGAGATGGAACCTCCTGTGTTCTGGTTTGTGCCCATTGTTTCTGGTCCTATCACCAGGCACCACAGAAAAGAGCCTGGCTCCTTTCTCTTTGCATCCCTCCCTGCAGGTACTTATATTCATTGTTGTGTTTCCTCCTGAGCCTTCTCTTCTCTAGGCTAAGCATCCCAGCTCTCTCAGCGTTTCCTCATAGGGGAGGTGCTCCAGTCCCTTCATCATCTTAGTGTCTGTTCACTGGTTCTTTCCAGTATTTCCATGTCTTTCTGGGGAACCTTGAACTGAACACAGTGCTCCACTATGTGCTCACCAGTGCTGAGAAAAGGGGAAGGATCCTCTGCCTTGACCTGTTGGCAACGGTCCTCCTAATGCAGACCAAGTTGCTGTTGGCCTTCCTTGCTGCATTGGTATGTTGCTGGCTCATGTTCATCTTGTTGTCCACCTGGACCCCTATGTAATTTTCTGCAGAGCTTCTTTCCAGCTGGGAGGGCCCCAGCATGTACACTGGTGCATTGAGATTTTCCTCCTCAGGGGCAGGACTTTGTAATCCTCCTTGTTGAACTTCATGACATTCCTGTTGGCCCATTTTTCCAATCTGTTGAGGTCCCTCTGGATTGGCAGCACAATCCTCTGTTTTTTTGTCATCTGCAGATTTGCTGAAGGTACAATGCCTCATGATCCAGATCACTAGTGAGTGGATCGGGTATTGGTCCCTGGGGAACACTACTATTTAGTGACCTCCAACTAGACTTCGTATCATTGATCACCACCCTCTGGGTCAAACCACCTCGCTACCTGCTCATCCAGTCCATACTTCACCAGCTTCTCTATGAGCACCTTATGAGAGGCAGTGTCAAAATCTTTCCCCCATCTACCAAACCGATCTTGTCCATGAGTTGACAGCACACAAAGACATCATTTGAAACAATAGCATAAGTTAATTCTTGGCATCCCCTTAAAGAATGATAACTTAGGCTCTGTCTATGTACCACTGGTGATAATTCACACTAGCTATGGCACATGCCTGCTGTGGTGTCTCAGACACTGCTAAATAACTGACTTGCTGTAGTCATACCTACACAGAAACCTGTTTCCTACTGAAGCCTGAGCCCACCCATGTAAGTTAACCTTTGCTTATGAGTTAAGCTTGAAGGCAATTTCTATCCCTGCTGCCCAGCTGCAGGGTGCATGGCACAGTTAGCTGTAGTTGCTAGGTAGCACAACCAAACTGCCAGCTTCCAAGTGAGTGTCTTCATGCCAATCAGTGTGCTATTTCTTCTTGTCTGGCTGGCCCCCAGGTATTAGTGATCATTTGACAGAGAAACACCAGTCTAATGAGAGATGTCAACAAGGAGATCAGTTTCTGCTGTGTGACAGAGAAAGGGATAATCACAGCGGCTGCTTGCAGAACAGCAGGGCGTCGGCTGGAGGTAGAGCAAGGACCAAGTATATGTTTATTGAGAATCTTTTCTTAATTTCTTTTTTGTTTAGAGCCTTCCAAACAAGGGCTTGGAAGGACTGTTATGGAGCACAGAGATGCCCAGCGAGCAAAGCCAACATGTTGCAAACAGTATTTCTGTGGCAGCCCACTGGTGCTAGAGCTCTTCTATTCAGGAAAGAACAGAAGACTATTGGTTGGGAGACTCTGACAGCTAACTAGTCAGTCATGTTACTGCCCAGGGATGCTGTGATGACTGTTGCAGTTTCCAGTATATTTCTTGTTTATTGTCAGGTTTTCTAGCCTTCACCAGGTTACTGTTAGTTTTGAACACGTCATGAACTGGAATTGAATTGAGGCAATTGTTGGATCTGATATTGTAAATAGAGACAAGAAAATGTAGCAGAAGCAAATAAAATTCAGGAGCACACAAGCACCAGAAAGCTTTTGTTCAAAAACTTTTATTATTGCAGCTTACAGTTGGGTGTTTATGTAGACTTTTCCCCTGGACTTTCTCCTGGAAGAGCTGGTCAAAACATGTGATTTCTGTGAGAAATTTAATATGGGATAAAACCATTTATTTTTTATTTTTTTACAAAGCAGAAATTCAAAGACAAATTTACTTTGAAAACAGAAAAAAAAAAAAAAAAAACCAACCAAAAAACAAACAACAACCAAAAAAGAAAGAGGTGTGTTTTTTGTAAAGTTGACAGCTTGGCCAAGCTTGGAAAACTTTAAACTTTTCCCAGAAACACTCTGAGCTACAATCAAGCATTCAGCAGAGTCTTGGAGGCAGCAAATGCCAAACCATTCATTATATGTAGTAATAACGATTTCTTACCAGGATTCAAGCGTGGTCTGAATTTCGCTTTTAAAGGTAGCAATCTACTCTGTAAAACCTGAAAAATTGTCTGCTGCTTGGTGACATTGGCATGAAGTATAAAGGAACTTTAAAAATAAATTTTAGGCATTAGAGACATGTAAAAGAAGAAAAATAATATTTAGCCATGTTACCAAAGGTGACTAATTTTATTATTTTTTAAAATATAGATAAAAAGCATTTGACCCACAAGAATATTCTTCAATGTGCTGTTTGTAATGAAGAGAGGTAGTGATTAGAAACGGTTTTCCATTGTGTTACTGTTCTGCTGTTACTTTTCCTACAAAACACATCATAACACATTAGGAGAACAATACATGCAATCAGTGAACGCACATGATAAATTAAAAAAAATATTGCTGTTAAAATATCAAGCAAAGTGTTATCCCAAATCAGTGTGATTTTTTTTTTTTTACCCTAAACTGCTGTGATGTACCTGTTTATTGCCACAGTAGGAGCAGGTGAGTTTTAAGTGTATAAGCATATAAGTTTAATTGTCAAGCATATAAGTTTAAGTGTCTAAGTAAAAAAGTTTATACGTATCAGCATAAGAGAAGCTGAGCTTATAAGTAAATAAAGGCTTGTTCTTTTTTCTGAGACAACATTTGTGTAGGAAATAAAAAAAGGACTTAAAAGAGAGAACAGCTTTCTGAATGTGAATTTGTAAATGAGAAAAATTAACAGAAAAACAGATGAGTTTATTTTAACATTTGATGCTGTACTCAATTTTTTTTTTTAATAGGGTGCTGCTGATAAAAGGAGGAATTGAAATTCCCACTATGTTTGCAAATATCTATATCATACAAATTATTTTATGCTTTCTATATGTTTGGGTGTGCATGTATAGATCATAATGTTTCTATACATATTTACAACATATTTGTATCTATGTATATATGTATTTACAACACATGCATTTTTTTTCTTAGTTAAACTACTTTTTAAAGTTTTTATAATAGTAAAAATTAAGGAATGTAAGAGCCATAGATATGTTTTAATCTATCTTTACCACATGCTACTAATTATGTAAAGCAGTATTTTAAAGAAGCAAAAAAATCTCAATAATAAGATTAATTATGAAATATCATCCATCAAAATACTGTATTAGCTGAACTGCTGAGTCGCTTTCAGAAAGTGGGAGGGGTGGCTGACACAGCAGAAGGCTGTGCTGCCATCCAGAGAGACCTGGACAGGCTGGAGAGTTGGGTGGAGAGAGACTTTATGAAATTCAACGAGGGCAAGTGTAGGGTGCTGCACCTGGGGAGGAATAACCCCAGGCACCAGGACAGGTTGGGGGCAGCTCGGTGGAAAGAGACCTGGGAGTCCTGGGGGACAACAGGATGACCATGAGCCAGCAATGTGCCCTTGTGGCCAAAAAGGCCAATGGCATCCTGGGCCGCATCAAGAAGAGTGTGGCCAGCAGGTGAAGGGAGGTCATCCTCCCCCTCTGCTCTGCCCTGATGAGGCCGCACCTGGAGTGCTGTGTCCAGTTCAGGCTCCCCGGTTCAAGAGGGACAGGGAACTGCTGCAGAGGGGACAGGAAAGGTCTATGAAAATGATTAGAAGACTGGAACACCTCTCTTATGAAGAAAGGCAGAAGGATTTGGGTCTTTTGAGTCTGGAAAAAAAGACAACTGAGGGGGAATCTTATCAACACTTATAAATACTTCAAGGGTGGGTGTCAGGAGGTTGGGACCAGGCTCTCTTCAGCATCTCTGAGCTCTTAAGATGTAGTAGTCCTGTGTGTAGTAGTTTAAAAGTGAAGAGTAACCAAAATTAGAGACCAGGATCCATAATTGTACATTGCTTTTGGGTGAGTCCTCTGAATTGATTGACAGACTTATAATGAAAATATTACATACAGAGAAATAACATTATGTATAACTCTTTTACTCCTATTCAGTTTTCACCTTAGTTTACTTCTTCATTGAAATGCTGATTTAATAGCTGTCTTTTCAGAATTTTAAAGAAAATACTATACCGAGTTATTTATGAAAAGCTCTAGGGAGAAGACGTTAATAGTTCCCAGGAAAAATTTGAACATAAAATGCCCTACGTATTGTAAATAAAAGTTGTACTAGTGTAAATATTATTAAAATTTTGTCTCATAGCAAATCTGATGATCTTTCTTATTTAAAGAGCCTTGTTTGAGTCACACAGGGCTAACCACTCACCCCCACGACTCAGGACCTCCTCAAACAAGAAAAAAGGAACATAATTATAGTAGGTGACTCCCTTCTGAGAGGAACAGAGGGCCCTATCTGTCGACTAGACCCATCCCACAGAGAAGTTAGCTGTCTTCCTGGGGCCAGGATCAAGGACGTACGAAGGAAACTCCCTACCCTCGTTCGGCCCTCAGATTATTATCCACTGCTGATATTTCAAATAGGTAATGGCGAGATAGATAGCAGAAGTCTAAAGGCAATGAGGAGAGACTTCGGAGCCCTGAGACGGCTGGTTAAGGGATCAGGAGCACAAGTAGTGTTTTCCTCTATCCCACCAGTTGCAGGGACTGATGAGGGGATAAACAGGAAGAGTCAGCAGATTAGCTCCTGGCTCAGAGACTGTTGCAACTAGCAGAACTTTGGTTACTTTCATCATGGGTTAATATACAGGACACCAGACATGTTGGCAACAGGTGAGGAAAGCCTAGCCCAAAGGGTAAGAAGGATTATTGGATGAGGGAAAGGCTGTGGACATTGTCTACCTAGACTTTCGAAAAACATTTGACACTGTCCCCCATAGAATTCTCATGGAAAAACTGGTGGCTCATGGCCTGGATGAGCATATGATCTGCCGGCTCAAGCACTGGCTGGACAGGCAGTCCCAAAGAGTGGTGGTCAATGGAGTTAAGTCCAGCTGGCAGCCGGTCACAAGTGGTGTCCCTCAGGGCTCAGTGTTGGGACCATTTCTGTTTAACGTCTTTATTGATTACCTTGGTAAGGACATAGAGTGTATCATCAGCAAGTTTTCAGACAACACGAAGCTAAGCGGGAGTGT
>VXBH01003390.1:829-36336 GCA_013400035.1 Rynchops niger
AACCAAACAAACAAAAAAAAAAAACCAGAAAAAAAAATACGTGGCTGAAATAAACTTTGGGACAATGTGTTCTTCCACTTATGGCCACTGTAGTGGGATTGTGTGATGCTGCTGGAAGGTGATCAGCTTGTTATGTGTTCATAGAAAAAAACTGAGTGACCCGTTTACTGAAGATGTGTAACTGATGTCTAAATCACAGATAAAAGAAACCTCACCTCCAGATGTGGCTGGAATTGTCACTGTATGCTCTGAACAAGGCAAAGGGAAAGCAGGGAGGGACTATCAGCAAACAGAAGAGTTGAGATCACTTGGTAGCTATATATACAAGTTTGACTATTGATACTTTTTAAGAGGATGAAGTACAGTGTTATTAGAGAGTGGTGGCAGTTTGGCTATGAGGTCTAGTTTTCTCATGTGCCATAAAAATGTTCTCTTAGTGGTGTTTGTGCAACATACAGTATTGCCTCTGTTGAAACAGGTTGAGCTATACGATAACATTAAAGGTTCACACACACTGGGAAGTTAATTTTGTAGAACAGCTATCACACAAAGTTAGGGAAGGAGATGCCTGGTAATGCAGAGAGGACAGATCCATGGGGTTTGGGGTTTTTTTTGTTTGTTTGTTTTTTTCCACTAGTGAAAAACCGTAATCCCCCAGAGCAATACCTTTGTTCAAACCACCTAGTAAAGAAAAACTTAAAATATACATCAGTTAATGGTATTTCATACAGATTGCTCTGTTTTCCCAGTATACAGCAGTTTTCATTAGAATTACATATACGCAAATGATAGCATCCTATTATCTGTTTACTTTCTTAAAGCTTGTTTTCATAAAATGAGCATTTACTTGAATTGCTAAAGCAGATTTTTTTTTTTTTTTGCATAATATGCAACCAGTTGCATAATTGCTGAACATGTTGCTCTTAAATCTGTTTGCTAAAGGAAGGGGTCTTTTCCAAGTGCTAATTTTCAGCCCTTCATCTGGAGGTTTTGAAGAAGTAGCTGTTACAGGTTACTAAACTAGTATTGAGATTTGAAAAATATACCAATTCACAGAGGCTGCAGAACTGAATTAGTTACATATGTATTATGCTATTGTGCAAATGTGTGCACATCGTTGTTGCTACTTTAGTTTTGCATCAGTTTCTGTAATTGCCAGGGATATTTTTCTTTTTCTAAGCCCAAAGTCCAAAATACTGTACTTCATTACATAGTTTTGGCATGCTGACTTAAGGAATCCTGGAGATGAAAGGTACACATCTGGCCTATAAACAAAAGTTTTCAGCTTTTTAAATTACTGACTGTAAGCTCAGTGAGGTTTGCTTTCTGGTAAGAGTAGCTGTCTCAACATGAAACAGTCAGAGGTCAGTATCTAGACCATTCTCCTTACTAAAACAAGCAGTCAAAACATCACATAAACATACACTTAATATGTAGTACCTTTTAGCCAATTAATTCCACAGGCTTCTAGTATGAAATGCTTGAAGTGTCAAAAAAGTGTCCAACAGCTTCAAGTGTCAAAAACTTCAAGTTTCATCTGTAATAAATTATATACAGTTTCCTTATGAAGATGTTTTATTATTTGCAGAGACTTTAAGGGTAATTTGGAGGCAGGTTGATGGTATTTCAGTGCTTTTACCTAGCAAAGAAATTGTATTTTAGAGAAGTAGAGCCTCTCAGTTGAAGAGATGAAGTTGGTTGGTCGGGGAATATGGACAAAATGTAAGGGAATAAACAGTGGAAACAAAATGCTTTTCTCAAAGTTGTCAAGAAGAGAGGGAACTAATATAAGGAATTGTGAAGCTCCCAAGCTGCTTCACTGTTCTTGATGCTTCTTCCTCAAAATCTAAAGGTACTTTTTGTCATCCCTTCGGAACCAAAGAAATCAGTCACTAAAGTCAGAGAATGAGACCTGTAAAGAGTGTGTCTTGCTGGAGCTGGATGTCAGGTTCTATTTAAACAGCTTTGCTTTGTCTTTGACAATGTTTCAAATTATTTGGTACTCATCACAATGTTTAAGCATGATGTTTGGTGTGTCTACAGCTTTGTGGTTTTAACTTGTTGGTACTGGGTGGTATTCTGTAGATGGATGGCAGAAGCCAATGATTCAGTGTCTAGTGTCCCAAGATCCATTTTTCCTTAGGAAACTAAGAAAAAGTACGCATCTGTTTATCTGACTAATGGTTTTATTTCTCCCTTTGCATGGTAATTTTCCTCCTGCATCTTTTACTTACAAATTAGTTAAGATTTCCTTGCATTTAGCTGTACTTATTAGTTCAATCAAAGGTCCACTGACTCCAAAAATGGCTTTCTTAGCACAATTTACCAAGAACTAGTCGTATCACATAAAGCAAGTAGTTAAAATTCTCATATTCTAGGATTATCTACTTTATAAACGGCAACAATAACACTTTAACATGGATGGCTCCATTAGGTTCAACTAAAACTTAATTAAAGTTTGAAAAGCATTGTGAGTTTCTCTGATGAAAGGCCTTATGTAAATTTGGGAAGTATGTTTATTATTGCTGATAATAAAAGCCCAGTTTCTTCCAAACAGCTTATATGTTAAGCTACAGCTTGAAGGTGACTTGGGGTCATATTCAATATAATCTTTGTCTGCATTCAGTGCCAGGAAGCCCTCCAAAAGCCAGGCAGACTCACCTTCAAAAATAATTTTTCAATATGACTGCAGCAGAGCTTGATTTGCAAACACAGGAACTGATTTCCTTTAGTTTAGGCCTAAGGGAGGTGATTGCTTTCTGTATAACACTTACTAGACATATTCTGATTTCACTTAAACTGAAGGAGATGGTGACACTGGGATCCTACTAAATCTCCAAAGACCTGAGCCAGGATCTGATTCTTATGTATGCTCCAAACTTAAACTTTAAGCCCTCTAAGGCTTAGAGTAAAAGTGCACTTGTATGAAAAGAGCCTTGATACCTCCTGCAGAAGTGACACGTTTCATTAAACCAAGTGTAATGTTTGTTTACTTCTGTTTAATTTTTTTTGTTCTTTATTGTATGGGATATTTGCATGAAAATGGGATCTTGAAGAGTTCATCTGTTCCTGTTGCTCATTCCTCACCTGGAGGCACAAGCTTTGCTCTGATTTGCAATTAGTTACTGTGTAAATGATTGCAGTGTCAGAGTTGGTGTTACGCTTTTGGGTAGAGAGGGAGCAGCAGGAGCTGATGAATACTTAAAACCACCCAAGTTTTATGCAGAGATCTTTGCAAAATTACACACACTGGGGGAAAGATGAAATTAAGAAGCCACACAGACTGAGTGGAATGGTCTTTAAAATACTACTTTAAACATTTCCATCCCTGACCTCTCTCTCCTCAAGCCAGTGTCAAATTAGTAATCAATTGTAGCTGTGCTGGAGCAGGAAAAAAGTTTAATGGAACCTAAAGGGAGGTGTCAACAGCTGTTCTCAGACTTTAAACTTGATTAGGGTACCTGTGGTTGGAGTAGGATTTCTGTTATCTGGGGGAGGAAATCATCCCTTCAAGGTATGAATCTGGAGTTTGTTCCATTATAGGAGTGAGGGCTTGAGCCAGGCACCAAACCCACCTCTCAAACAAAGAGCAACACAGGTCTGCATTAACGTCGTTTCAAATCCTAGAAACCTGTTATTTCAGTGAGAAAACAAAACGGATCTGAATTGAGGCAACTGCATCTTCTGGGAAACTGGTGTTTTGTAATGTATGTGGCTGTGCCAAGGAGGACAACTGGCATCTTAGTTCTAGCTCTGTCCTTCTGGAAGATGTAGCAGATGGTTCTGATAAAGTGTGGACCTGATTCCTCTTCTGAGACTGAAAAAGCTAAACTGCCTAAAGTACTCTAAAGGTGTACCTCCTTTATCATAACTAGTTTTCTTAATAACACATTAGTTTTTATACTTCATAACTGTTAGATGATCAGGCACATTTGAATTATACAGAAGAACGTCTTTGGGAAAGTTACCAAGGGACAGTCTTGCACGTTACATTTGGTGCCAAATATAGGCACAGGATTTTAAGTGTGAATGGAAGGTAGTCTTAAAGAGGGAATGTAACATTCAGATAAAAGCATGTGTTTAACTTTGTTGCACGGTATTCCCAAATTAATTTTGAAGCCAGTGAGGTTTTTCTGTGAATTCCTTCAGTTTATAGACTGGGAGCAGGGTTGGGGGGGGGATTCCTTCACAATTTTCATGGGTATGAAACAGCCAACATAAAGCAAAGAAATCCTTTCTTCATTGTAGCGTGTCAGGTGCCTTGTAGAATGTGGCCAGAAGCTATTCAGCATAAGAAGTGACCTCAAGCAGGATATGATAAACATTTCCCAACGAGTGCAAAAGCTAGGTAGGATGAACAAATTTTTCCCTGGAAAATTTATCTAATTGTAACGATAAGTTGGAGTGCTGGAGATGACTGAATTGTTATTGATGACTTCGATACCTATCTTTGTTTGTGAACTCNATCTGATAATTATTAAATGAGACGAGATAATTAGAATTGGTGCTTTTTATTTTTTCGAATACAGTTACTTCGGTAAGTCTCATTGTTTTGTTCAGATTGAATTCTGGATGCTGTTGGGGATTACTGGCCTGAGAGGTTGACAGCAAGACATAGTGATCTGTGAGAGGCGATGAAAGATGTCTCAGTGAGCATCTGCATAGATAGGTCATATCCTGAAATAACATGAGGAACTCTGAAACCCAAAGTGCTGAGGCTGTTGTCATATTGCCTTCAATTAGGGGACCAATCAATGTTTCAGCCTGGTTGTCCTTTCTGAAGTTGTTTTTAGAATCTTGGTATTTAGGAATCCCCTATGACTAAGTCTTGTTTCCTGCTTTCCTCTTTTCAGCATTCCCCTTGCCCTTTTGTCTCCCTCTTTAGTAGGTTGTATATAGTTTACAGTAGCCAGCACAGTTCTCCAGGGTTTTGGCTTTCACCTCTGAGACTTCAGTAGCCGGAAGAAAAAGCTTCCGATTAAAGAACTGTCATGCTTACCTTAATGGCCTATTCATCTACA
The DNA here is from genome assembly GCA_013400035.1 of Rynchops niger. Classification (NCBI taxonomy): domain Eukaryota; kingdom Metazoa; phylum Chordata; class Aves; order Charadriiformes; family Laridae; genus Rynchops; species Rynchops niger. The sequence goes on from VXBH01003390.1 coordinate 5,851, forward strand.
AGATGTGCATGTTTTCATCTCCTCGAGTGATTAAGGAGGCTGAATTTAGAGCTTGCTTTTATTATATGTTTACTTTGCTTTTTTTCATAAGTACTAGATAGCCATTTTACCCTTCTATTGTAAATGCTAGAAAGCTGCAGTGGGAAGGAAAGTATCCACCACTGCATACTTTGAAGATAAAAAAATGAAATAATCCTGAAGCTGTTTTTCCTATCATTTATCATGTTCTTTGGGCTACACATTTTGGGGGTGGGGGGAGGGGGGTGGAATGGAGAGTTAGTTTCTGTAGGAATAAGGACAGTTGTATCTGTGGGGACTGAACTGCCAAAGGTCACCTTAAGCATTACAAAAAATGTCAAGAGCTTAACATTAAGAAATGCAAGAAATTATATGATTAGTATGAGAAAAGCGTGTGCGTATATATATATGGAGAACTCTCTAAATCTTCTAAAAAATATGTAGGATTTATCATAAAGCTGCTCTTGGATTACCCACTCCCAAGCATTAAATTGAAGTAAAGCTTTCTTTTCAAATCATGATATGCCTTCGATCATGATATTTTAAAAGTAGTAATTTTAGATTCAGTTTTTCTTGTTACCTTCTACATTTTAAACTCTTTGGGTGATATTTTAGTGATGGATTTATCTGTAAGATTGCAAACAGAAATGTAAGCTGCTACACAAGAATGTAAATTAAAAGCTGAATTTTTAGTGAAGCTGAGTTTCTGAAATAATTCTATCACTTCAGCAGTATGGAATTTCAAGAATAAACCAAAATATTAATGACAGTATTGATTTATAAACTGGAAATTTAGAAGCATTGATACTTGTATGAAAGAAGATTCTTTTAAATCAATGGAAGTTTTAAGTGGACTGCCAGATCAGGCTTTACTGAGAGAAATGACTTTGTGTATCCTCTTCATTAATAACCTTTTGAGTTCTGGCTTGCCAGGCAGATGAGCTCACAGCACTGTGGTCTCACCTCTTGTTTCAGCAAAATGCAGGATGCTCAGCTGCTGGCAATAAGTGTGGTTCTTTAATTTCTTTCAGTAGTCTTCCATAATAATTTTAGGAACTTGATGAACATTTGATGAGGCAGGATGGATCGGAGCACTTTCTAGGTTTGTATCTCTTTGTTTTGTGAAGATCCGTGTTCAGCAGACAGTGCAAAAACGAATATGCTTGTGAGTTTGACCTATTATTCAGAGATAATGGCAGACTAATAAGAATTTTGATCATTGAGAAATCTATTATTTTTTGACCTACAAGACAGCATTGAATGTCCCAGTTTTATAAAATGAAATTTATAGGCTTATCAGATCTAACATTCACACAATTCTTATCTGAAAAATTAAGGCCAATCCCACATGCAGAACAATAGGCATTTTAATCGAAAGCCTACCCTTTGCTGTAGTTTATTCCCTAGGGAAGCAAAATGCAGAAGAGCTGGTTTCTGGAAAACAACTGTGAGATTCTCAGCGAATATAATTTATCGAAATACTGCTTTAAAAAATGGCGTGCTTTAATGATACTGAAATTTCCTTGTAGTCCGTAAAAATAAAACAAAGATCAAATCTGATTTGGTTAGTGTGGTTCAAATGCTCTTTCAAGATTCTCAAAGCAGACTTCAGTCTCACTGATATTCTGTTGTCTTTGAATGTTAAGATGATCCACTGCTAAGTGGAAGGAGGATGGCCACGCAATTAAGCTGTGCATAATATTATTAGAGTTGCCATATGGTGAATCAGCTTTGCTTTTAGAATTTTTGTTTTTCAATGTGTATAGTTTTATCAGAGAGTAATAATGCTCAGAAATTTACTATTTATTTTCTCAGTTTTAATATTGCACCAGAAAGTTTTAGCTGACATTCACCATGTTATTGAGCAAAAGTTCCAGTATGAGACAAAATTTGTTTTTCCTTTGAGTGACGTGACCATACTTCCTTTTAAGAGACAGTGCAAGTAAAATCTCTGGATTAAATATTCTTTGGGGGTTTTTTCCCCCTGCTATTTAATAGGGAAGTCAGTTTAGGTCCTTTTTATCTAATATTCATTCAGGGGCGGTATCGGAAAAATCCCCTCCTTAGAAATTAAATATGTCTCATATGATAACAGGCACTTTGGATCTAATGCAAAATCAAAAGAAGTCAGTAATGGGATTCTTATTGCTTTTATACATCCATTATTGCTTGTTTGAGTAAAAATTCAAGTGTTTTTCCTTTTCTCAGGATTGGACTCTGCACTTCTCAACATAAGCATTTATTTTTATTGTACTTATTACTACTACTTTGCAGTGATGTGAAGAGGTCCTGGTAGGAACATGTCGTCTTGGTGTTAAAGATTCTAGATTTTTTTGTGTGATATGAAACTGTGAACATATGATCACTTAGTGTTACTTTATGGATATTACAGGCCTTTAGCTTGTGCTCACCACTCTACAGAGTCTGTCGAGGTGACTTTAACAGAAGTGTGCTTCTTCCAGTCTGAAGGCTCTCAGTGTTTATCTTTGTGTTAGGAGACTCAGACTCGACAGAGAATACTTCACTTTCTGGGGAAGCTTTTCTCATGGTGAAGCACCCTGACTGTTCAAAAACATGTATGTTATGCCTGGTTTTTGTTTGGTTTTATTTCACTTCAGATTCTGGGTGTTGATTCTTTTTATTTTTCTGTACAAAATTAGATATCTCTATTTTCAGTTATGGATCACTATAAATTATGACCAACACTGAATTTGTTGAATTTGGAGACCGAATTAAAGGTATTTTTAGAGCGTGGGACTACAGATATCTAAACAGAAGTAAGTATAAATGTTTCAGTAAGTGCTGCAAAAAGACTGAATTCTCCATTCCTGGTACCTAAGAACTAGAAAATGTTTAACTATATACGGAAATGTGTTTTCGTCATCATAAATCTTGCATCAACTCATTGGTATGCAACTAATTAAATGTAACTGAAGTGCTATGCTAGAGGATGTGTGATCCAAGAGTAATTGCTACTCATGTAATGCTCTGTAGTGTGATCCAGAAGCTGAACTTAATTGTGTATTTGACCTGCACGACATGAATAGCAACTACCATCTTATTACACTACACCTGCATTTTAAATGCTCCTTAATTAGTCAATATTAAACTAATAAACTAATAATGAAGCAGCAACAGGCGCTACTAACTATGGCATTGCTGGAGGGGGTACAGCAAAGGGCTACCAAGATGATGAGGGGATTGGAACACCTCTCTTATGAAGAAAGGCTGAGGGATTTGGGTCTCTTCAGTCTGGAAAAACAGACAACTGAGGGGGGGATCTTATCAACGCTTATAAATACTTAAAGGGTGGGTGTCAGGACGATGGGGCCAGGCTCTTTTCAGTGGTGCCCAGGGACAGGACAGGGGGCAACGGGCACAAACTTGAGCATAGGAAGTTCCACCTAAACATGAGGAGGAACTCCTTTCCTGTGAGGGTGGCAGAGCCCTGGCACAGGCTGCCCAGAGAGGTGGTGGAGTCTCCGTCTCTGGAGACATTCCAACCCTGCCTGGAGGCGTTCCTGTGCCACCTGCTCTTGGATGACCCTGCTCTGGCAGGGGGTTGGACTGGATCATCTCCAGAGGTCCCTTCCAACCCTACGATTCTGTGATTCTGTGAATGTGAAGTTGTACCAAATGCGCATTGTACCAGTATACTATAGAGGCAGACTGTTTTCTCATCTTGTTTTATAACTAAGAGCATTCAAGGTGTCCATATGCGTTCTTTCAATGACATGAAACGTCTCTGAATGTAGTTTTTCTGTGGAAATGCTGCTGGATCTAACCAACTAATCTTCTATAAGTAAGTGAGGTGCTCTATATCCTCTGTGTCTTTCTTGTAGTTTACATTTAAGACTGTCTAAGACACAGTTTGTTAATTCATTAAATCAGACATTCTTGCTTGTGCTGCTTTTGACCCTATATAAGTAGAAGGAGTCTCCTGTTCTGCTACAATGAGTCCTAGAACGATTAGAAATAGAGAAAACTTATTATCTCTGGCTATGTCTTCAATAGCAAATAGCAAGGCACAGTTAGAGTGGATCTGGCAGTGTTTTCCCTGTATGAAAATAGTCTTTCAAGTATGGCAGGAGCTGCCATAGTCATGAGGGTCTTGGAAAGGGGCTTGTATATGAGAAAAGTTTAAAAAAAAAANCTTGCCAGTCCGTATTACAGAGTTCACAGCTTTCTAATCAATAGGCTATTTTTAGAGTTCTTACCTAGAGGAGGAGAGAGAAGCTAAGTCTTGGTCCAGATGAAGACTTGAGACAAAATAACATTCTGAAGAGTTTTGCTGAAGCAGTCTTAGCCAGACAGAAATGCTTACTCACCTAATCATCAGGCCATAGGAAGGCTATGATTTGGGTGAGGAGGGTCTGAGTGAGCAACATCTCATCTGGTTTAATCTGCATGGCTTTGCAGCAAAGAAAAGAAAGGACATAGGGTGAAAGGAAAGAAGATGTAGCATGATTTTTCTCTTGGCTAATAGTGAGTAATGGGAATAGAGAATACGTTTGAATTATGATCTACATTTCAAGAATATTTCATGAATTGTTGCTTTAAGCAGTAGCCATCTGTTTCTGGCATGGACTGTGCTTTAACACATGTATATTATGTTTTGGAGATGACTTCCTGCCACTTGTTGTAAAAGGAATCCAAAGATACGGTGTCTTGAAAAGGATTTAATTACAATAAGTCACAAATAGTTCATTGCCTCATGGAAATGAGAGGTGTAATTGCAAATCTAATCTGTTCATGCCTGAAACTTCAGCAACCTTAATGTCTGTAGTGGAAGTTGCATAAACTCCCTTTTCAAGGTACACTGGTTGATCTTAGTTGCTTGGTTGATATCTTCCTCTTGGCCACATATCTGACACTGAGCAAATATTTATGATACTGTTTAAATAATGATTGCTATGTTGTATTGCTCTGAGCTGTTAGGTGATTGTAATGATCACTCTTAAAAATATATTGAAAGAAAAAAAGTCTTGCCCTCAGAACTTTTTCCTAGCCTATGAATACTGGAAATTCAGCTGTATTGTAGCTGCAATCCAAATAACACTGCCAGAATTAGTATATCCAGAGGAAATAACATTTTCTGTTACAAATATATGTAAGAGGGTGGCTTTTGAATACAGTATGCTAAAAAGGGTGTGGATTTTACTTGTATTTATCACGATGCATAAATTGCCTTTTAAAGAAAATTAATCTTTCTTGTGTTGGAAAAGGTGCTTTAAGGTTTGTTTTACTATTTAAAGCATAATATTTTTTCTATGTTGTTACCTTTTCCTGCTGTGATTGTATTTAACTGTATTCTGCTGCTTCTCTTTCTTAAAATACATAGGCAGTACATTGAAAAGATCTGTCAGTGTAAAACCTGAGATCTTAAAACAATTTTGGAGCGATGATCAAAAAGAGCTAACAGATGCTTCCAAGTCACTTTGGATAAAATGTGCTAGAGTGTCTACTGATTTCTGAATGTCAAATTTGACACTAAAGCTAGATGGGAAATGGGTTTCTATTCTGGGTGGGAAAAAAACTTAATTTTTTTTCCTTGAACTCTGCTTGAACTTAAAGTGAGGTAATGCTGCTAGTGTGTAGCCATGAGGCTGCTGTGTAACGTAACTTGTCCCACTCTCTTATTTAAAGTTTACTGAAGAATCCTTAGTTATTCCAATGAAAGGCTCCAGTATGTGAAAGAAATCCACTGTCTGTTTCCACCCCAGTTCCCCCAAGTCTTCTGATTTAAGGCTGCAGAGTTCCTAGCAATTTGAGCTGGCTAGAATACTGTTGTTAATAAATGCTAATTTTCCAGATTATTTTGGAAATATAGTGTAATCTTATTTCCAGTATTCCTCCTAAATAAAAGTCACAGAGAGATATAGGTGTCCTTCAGAGTAGTCAGTAATTTGAATTTGCATTGGCAGAGTAGGAAGTCCAAGTTTGGTATGTGCTCTATTTAATTCCTGTCAGGTACTTGAACAGATCTTGAAGCCAAGCAGTGCCACAAGTTAGCTCTTACAAGTCAATTCTTGTTTGTGCTGGAATTGTCACACATCATATAAACAACTGAACTCATGGCAGGATGGAAAAAGGTCTGAATATGGCTCTCCCCTGTCCTGGCCAAGAAAGAGGCACTGGAGGCTCTTGTTTAGTCTTGAAATTCCATTTTCAGCCCAAGACACTGTTCTTAAGCAGCACTTCTTTGGCTTTCCTGATATAACTTGCTTAGTTTGAAGCACTGTAATTAGCACAAACTCACATGTTGTGCTAATAGCTTGAGTTTATCACCTCCCAATTAGCTCAGTGAAGAGAGAGGTAGTGTTTGCCTCTGGCACTCTTGTTTTATTAAGATGTATTCAGTAATCACCAAGCTAAAGGCTCAGAAAGCAGCACACCTGCATACTCGTCCAGAAGTCAAAACTCTGTCATAAGACTAGGCGGCTTGCTAAGATCAGAGTTAATGTTCCTTTTAATTTTTCTAGTACTGCATGCTGCTGCTTACTATTCCATCTTGAATTACAGTATCTGAAATTGCATTTTGTTCTGCATGGTACCGGAAAAATGCAAGTAGAATGGAATCGAGTGGTAGGCGTGAAACACAAGCACTGTGCTGTGACTTACCTTATCTTGTCACAGATAGGTTGTGTTGTCCTTGGTGGACCATTTATCTAAAAAAGTTGAAGAAACCCCTCCCTCACTGGGGGGTGAGGGGAGGGCTAAAAGCAGAACGAAATGAGGATTAAATGTCATGAATGACTGCTGAAGAATTTAAGTTGTGCCCTTTTACTGAAGGGTCAGAGTTGTCAATGCATGAATTCTCTGTTATGCATGGAGGAGGCCAATGTGAGGAAAAGCAGCATCTGCCTGGATATGTGATCCTGTATGGCACAAAGTTTTCATGAACTGCCACCTACACAGCTGAGGCAAATACTCATTATACTGAGAAAAGAGCGTATGAGAGAAGAGCTCAGCACATACTGCTGAGGCGTAATGCAAAGGCTTGGAAATGTGTTTTTCTTCTTTTAGTTCATCTACAGGGAGGCTACACACTCTCCGCTCCTCATCTCCCCTTTGCTCTTACGGCGGCCAGCATTGATTTTTTTTTTTTTTCCCCGTCTTCTTCTTCTTCTTCTTCTTTTCTTTCTATAGATCCCTACTTGCTGCTGCCCCTAAGGCTCATTTACCTATGTTAGCTTTTGAGAGAGGAGTCTTCCTACTTTCACAGACACTTCTCCAAGACTGAGAGCTGTACTCATGTAGGATTTTTGTTAAAGAAGAGAAATTAAAGTACTGCACTTCCAGATCCGGAGCAGGGCTCCATGCATCAAGGCTATGAACATTTGGTAGTTACTCCTTGACCTCTTTGCTTTTATTCTATAACCTAGGGCTTTCTTTGTTGTACATTTGAAAAGAAAAAGAATTTGGAGTCAGCATAGAATTTGAATGACCTTATGGACAAAACTTGTGAAATGCTGCAACGGAGAAGCACTGTAGTGAGATGAAGCAGAAGTGTCCTATAGAGGGCAGCTGCAGAAGTTGTAGCCACCAGACTTGGTTAATAGATCATGGTTAAGGACAGTGCAAGAGACTAGGGATGGTGTTACAGGCTGTGCCTTCCTTAAGGGGAGGGTTTTTTCCCTGAGATGAACTTCTCTGAACTTCAGTGACAGTTCCCTATTTCATGCTTCCCAAGTACTTAGTCAGTATGGTGGCATAGTGGAAAATATACCAAAAGAATTCTATTTGGGAATTGCTCAAAAAGCTGTCAATAACACTTTTTCACTTTTTTTCTTGTAGAAAATGTTGATACTGAGAAACTAGGATGAATTTTTTTTTTGCCTTTTAAATACCACAAATGTTTTTTGTTGCTTTTTGCTATGCCTGGCAGCTGAAATAAACCCTCTTTTTAGGGGGCACTCATTACCATAAAATCTGATTATATAATCTTTGTAGCAAAAGTATTTTATGGGTGAGCAGGAAAAAGCCCTATTGTTACAACCTTCTTGCCACAGAGCACGAGTGAGTTGCTGTGTTTCATCAGATACAGTATGACACAAGTAGTTTTTTAAGCCATTCAGTCTTCTCCATAAATTAGACCCTCTGTAAAAGAAGTATTCAAAACCAGTATGTAGTTTTTTTGTATTTGGTGAGAAGAGATAAAATAGTTGGGTTTTAAGCCAGCAGTTAAAAATAGTGTATTTTGTGTTTCACTTACAGAATAAATACATAAAATCTAAATGGTTCATAAACTTCAGCCATCTTTTCAAAAGTGATCCTCGTATGTAAGGTTTTAAAAATCTCAGTGGAAGGTAGCTGATTTTGTACTCCCAATGCAATTTGCTCCAGATCTTTAAATGTATTTGAGCGCCTTATTGCTGTTGACAGTAAAACAAGATCTTGATTTCTAATTGGATAACAATCTTTCTAAGAAGTTCTTACCTGAAGAAAAGATAAGTTAAGGTCTAGATTAAAAAGAAAGAAAACTTAGCCTGTATGGTGTAAAAACTGGCTTTCTAGTCGCACATACATTATTACTTAAGGCAGTCCCAGAGCCTTTGCAGTGTTAGAGTTTTATTGGATTCCATAGCTCAATAAAAATTGCTTCTTTTGACAGCCCCGGTGGAAGGGAATTTAAACACTAAGGTTTCAACAGATGTTACATAATTTTGTTCCTTTTTATACTTCAGCACTACATCAAGTTGATGCCCTTCTGGAAAGAAAAGGGACAAACGGTCCTTCTGCAGATGCCTTTAAAAAGTATGATACTGTACAAGGAGGCACTGAAACCACTGGAAAGAAAGCACTGGCTAATTCAATATTAACAACCTACATTCTGTTAACAAATTACATTAATTCTGTTAGTGCAGGTAAATATTTTAATTCTATGAGGTTTTTTTTTTCTACTGTGAAATAATCCGGTGTTGCATGGCAAGAATAAATAATCCCACTGCATCTGGATATAATAAAACAGAAAACCTGAAAGCTATCAACTCTTATGACAATGTTTTCCTGGGTTACAAATGCAAAACCACTTTTCCTAGGACTTGTATTTAGGGAAACAGTTAAGCTCACTCTTAAATTTGAAATGTGATTTAAGATCTGCGAGCTTCAAACAGACCTAAGTTGCTGAGTGAGGGATGCTTTGTTAAATCAAAAAGCTAATCCTCCAGATGCTCCCTCCCAAAATGTATCAGGGTTGTTTTGGGTTTTTTTGTTTTTTTTGTTTTTTTTTTTAAGAAGCTGGCACGCATCCGTGTGGAGAAGTCTTTGCTTGTAAACCTTGATCACATATATTCTGTGGTACATGCAGGTAAAAACTCTGTAGAGTTTTTATGTCTAAATCATCAGACTAATGTATAATTTGTCTACACAGTAATGGAATGACTAAACAAAAAAAGTCGTAAATAGTTAAGATTTTTTGTTTCTTTCAGTGGATGGGATTTGGACAAGAAAGCAAAATAAAGACACCAGAGAAAACACACAGCTGATGACTAAGTTATACATTGCAAACCCTATAAATTGAATTCAGGATAAATACTTGTTTAAGACAAAGTCTAAAACCTTTGTCATCATCAGTAGGCCACCGTGTTTAATGAAAACTGAGTTCCTGATTTCCTGGACCAATAATGAGGCTGCACTTCCACAATTCAGTCATTTCTAAAAACATTACTTGTAAGGTTAACCATATGCCTGGTAAGAAGGACCCTCAGTTGTAGGAGTGCATTTATTCAGGGACATAAAACAGAAACAGAAAGGTTTGTACAGCTTTAGTAACCATAAATCTCTGTTGCGTGTTCCTTCCCTTAGTTACAGAGGCTATAGCTAATACTATGTTGTGTAACTTCAAGGCAGGGGTGTGTGTAAGAATTATTTGTTTTCCTTTTTTTTCTGTGCACTAGATCACTTATTTTGATCAAACCAATAAAACCTTTTCAGTCATTTACAGTGTTTCTTTCAAGTGACATATCTTTAGCTCCTTTTTATATGTACCAGTCTGTTTTGTCAATTCAGTAGTATTGCATTTATTTCTCAGATTTAAGTGCAAGCTATCCTTCTGAAAACAACTATGAAAATAACCATATAGAACATAATTGAAGAGAACCTGAAAAAGAAATGCAAAATATTTTGCCCAATGCTATGCAGGCTTGTAGAACTGATCTAACACAGCTGTATCTTAAAGAAATGTATAGCTACTGAAAGTTCTTGCACTTGAGAATGCTAAAGATTGAGTAAAGGAGAAAGGCAAGACTAACCTGTGTTAAGATGCTGTGTGATTAAAAGAAAAAAATACTGGAAAATGAGAAGTCAAAGAACATATTTGGAATAATCATTGATGTGAGTGGTATTTTATGGGAGGTTGTGCTTGTGAATGGTTATCTGTTTAAAGGCTTTCTGTCAGTGTTGCTTGCAGGTTTTTTCTGTGTTTATTTTTAAAGTTGAGTCCTCTTGACTATTTAGCTTTGGGGAAAATGTTAACATAAGTAAACTTCTGAAAAAAATATATGTTGTATTTGAATCTCAACCTGGATATTTGTCTTTTGTTAGATGTTTGAGATACTTTTTCTTTAGTTTTACAGATTCTTGTAACAACTCAGTTTCTTGAATTCCTGAAAGTTAGGGAAGTAAAGGAAGCTATTGTTTTTATTTCTTCTGAACCTGTTTGCTGATCTCTTCAGGGATAAAAACATACATCATTGCAAAAGGCTTTGCCATGGTGATGCAGCGGATCATCTTTAACATGTTGCAGTTTTTCTTTGTGTCTAGATAGTATTAGGAAGTTCTTTTTGATTTTTTCAAAATAAGAAATGTCAAGAAGATTCTATGATAAATGTTGCCCGAGCAATACTTTGTTATTGAGAAGACAACTGAAAACTTCTCAAGGATAACTCTGGTATATGAGAAGGCAGGTGAAACTTTAGCCTATCAAAGTTGACTGTGAAGTTTTATTTCTGTTCTCCTGCCCATCAGCATCCATGCTTCTGGGTGGTGGATTTTGTATCTCTTATCCCCTGGGCTACCATCTCCTGTTTTTCTAGCTTTTAAAAAGAACAAAACATGCTGCCTATATGATTGTCCAAAATTCCAATATTAGCACGGGAGGGTGAATGAAATGCCAGTACCAATGACATATACTGCTGTCATTTAGGGTTTGAAGTTGTTACACTGCTGGATGAAGAGTAGCAAATGCTGATGATACCTAGAAGTATCTTTTTCTAAGCCTTATGATCTAAAACTAGCATCATCTATTTCTCATCCCTACAGTCTTCATTTGACACCAGGCACATATTCAACCAATCTGAGTGAAACAAGAGTATGAAGGGGAAAAATAGTGTCTTAGGAGAGATTTTCTATTTGTAGATGTAATCTCCCTGGACATATTGTGTGAGCCTTCTGAGTAAAAAGAACAGAAGTGGGTGATTTTTTTTTTCCTACTTTCCTAATTTGTTTACCATAGACAGGAAAAAATGAACAACCTTTGTACAAGGAGATTCTGTGCTGGGGAATGGAAGGAAAGTGTTTGTGTATGTAGGGTCCTTTAACTCAAAAGTAACTAGACTGGTTTTGGTGTTTGGGTTTAGGTTTTTTTTTCCCAATATGACCATAACGAGATGCCATTGCAACTACCCACTTATTAAACATTTTACTATCTGGTGGTGCTACATACTACTGTGAACATGGCTCTTGAAGTGATTCTTTTATGGGACACTAAAAGTAGTCAATAAAATAGAAGTGCCAGTGAAGTTGCAAAGAACTGCTGATTGAGGATTTGGCTGTCCTGAGAAGTATCTGATGTTGCGGTGGGAACTCTTCATTAAAATTCATTATCTTTATTCCTTTAGCATAACTGCCTCCTTCATCTGCAAGTAGTAAGTAATGCTGGAATTCAAGTCTGTGGGTTGATGCTCTTTAGAGCCCTTAGTAGCACTCTAGTATTGTGTAAGCGACAAAAATAGTTACCAGTGCTGATCCACAAGAGCCAGAAACCAAGATGATTCCAGGAATGTACCCCAGAGAAACCAGACAGCCACAATAATAGGTTTTGGCCTTGCAATGCAATGAGCAAATAGAAAATATAGTTTAGTACAGTACAGAAGAAGTAATATACGTTTCATTACAGAACTTCTGAATTCACTGGTATGTAACTGTGAGAGATAGATGTCGTATGTTTAAAGATAAGGTCCTACCTTTAAAGCTCCCTAGCAGGTTACTGACTTTTCAGTGAAGACATAGAGTTCAACTTTGTGTCTGAGTTTCAAAGACAATCTTAGTGCATTTGCACATGCAAACCTTTTTTAAAAAGATAAGTTTGATGTGAGAAGGACACCATCTTGGAGGGTGGCACACTATTTTCATAACTTATGACTAGTAAGAAGTAATGTTAATTTATCTGAGGGAAGTAAATATATCTGTTTTGTTGGAAAATCACTTCTATCTCACCTCAGTTCCTTTAACCTTTGACAATTTCCCACATCTGTGTTTCCTGTGCACTGTAGACAGCTGGAAGAAAAAAAAAAATACTACAGTCTCTAGCTGTTGCCAGTTTCTGTAAACTTAGTTTCAAATCTATATGTGCTATATTGTATAGCACCTTAAGGCTTGTTACATAAAATAAGGCTATATTTCCAGCCTACTGGGGGCTCTCTGACTCCACTGTTCCATGCATGGGCAAAGGATGTCCAGGAATTTAGTGTAGCTATAATTTTAGTATTCTTTACGTTGATTAGTGAGGGACAGACAGCACAGTGATGCAAAGACATTAAATCTGGTCAATGAGGTTCCAACCCTGCTATCAATAACAGGTGAGCTGTGCCTCTGTATCATTATGATGCCATTTGATCATAATGATATAGCTGTTGAGCATTTGAACTATTGGGCTCTTCCAGAGAAAAATGTAGCAAGCTGTTTAAACACGCTGAGATTTACTGGCTGAGAACTTCCTAATTTTGAATGTTCTCATTTAAAGGTTACTCGGCATTTAGTACGATACTAACAGAAATCAGTGAATGCAGGTCCCTGCAGTGGGAGCACTGTACCTTCCAGAGCATGGTCAGTTACTTGTCCAAACAAAATTAATTGGCCAGATTGTTTGCAGAAGGAGATAGTTTACCAAAGCCTACATCTGGTTGAGAGTGCTGTAAAGATCACTGCATTAGCAGTTTTCTATGCTGGCTTTTGTTGTTTAAAACAAGATCCTAATCCCAACACAGGTTCCCACTTCATGGTTAGTGCTTAAATACTTACACCTGAAAGAATAAATACAGCACATATATCATTAGCAATATTACAACTTTATTAACTTGTGCCTCTTAAGATATTTAGAAAACGTGCTTAAATCCTGCTGTTGTCAATGTGCTGTAGTGTTTAATAAATAAGGATTGTATGTTGAAATTGGGAACAAAGTAAACAAATGCCCTCTAATACATTAATCTTATTGTAAGGTTTCATGGTTTTGTGCAGTTGGAGCATTGTATCTAATGATTCAGTTACTGGGTCACATACAGATTCTGATATTTTTGTCTCCAGAGGTCACTTAATGACCTTTAACCTCGAAACACACCAGAAGACATTGGGACATGTACGGCTGTGAGCTCAAAAAGGGCAAATGCAAAATTCCTCATATACCTTCTGCTGCTAGCAGGTAGCAGGGGTTTACAAGGAGATTTTATAGTAAATGCTAACAAATTGGAGTGTCTTCCAGCTGCTTTACTTAATAGGTCTAATACTACTGCGGTTTGGTTAGCTCCATAGATCTGTGCTGTTACTGTTGACGCTGTTGTTTCTTCACATTCTACTATGTGTGTATCTTCTGGTTCTTTAAGTAAAATTTCCATGTTATATTTCCAGAACTATCTTGATTCCTAACACTTTTCAATTCCTGTTAAATTTCAACTGTGCCTGCAGCATTTAAACCCTATATTTTGTGTGGTTAACATCTGAACTTGAATCTTAAAGGATTTCAGAGTTTTTAGGATGGATTCCTGTAAATTATTAGAAATTTACATCCTGATTATTTAATCCAGTTTATTTTCTATTTCCCGGTAGTTTTTCATCTGTGCTTTTGTAGCAAACCTTAGAGGAAAAATAGAAGATTAATTTTTGAAACATGCTCTTCATGTTCTTTGCCTCCGAAAGTCAAATCTCACTGGATTATCCCACTTATTTTATTTACATCTTTATTTATGCTTTTAAAGTATCTTTCCATCTTTTAGATATACTAACAGCTTCTGGGTTGTAATCCTTAACTGCCCTGAGATTTGAAACTGTTTCCAATAGCTGCTATTCTTCTGTTTACTATCTTTCATTTCAATTGAAACTCAGCTACTACAACTCAAATATTTGTATAGGAAGAAACGTCCACACACTCAGGATGTATTTTTCCAAAGTAATAATGCAAAATTGCATGCTGGCCAGTAGCAAGGGAGAATAAGAAAAGCACCAAAGCTCTTTGCCTGACTCTCCTGTAACTGCTGTTTGTATCTGGCAAACTGTGGATGGTCTTCTGCTGGTGGATAAATAAGTGAGAGGTGTTAGAAAGGTCTTTTTGCTGGGGCAAATTACAGAGGGCAAGTACACCTGCTGTGCTTCACATAGGGGAAAGAGTATTTGCAGTGTGAAGAGTATTTTCTGCTCTGGGGACTAGCCACAGTGTGCAGCGAGAAATGGATTTCTTCTACAGCCTCGTATTGCACCTCTGGTGCCTCTGAAACAGTGAGTGAAGCAATGGGTTTTCACAAGTCAAACCTGCTGTGCATCCTTTCAGAGGTTTCTTAGCAGAGACAGCTGGGGGAGATTATTTGGCCTTGCAACTGTCCCTTCCTCCAGAGCTCTGCCTCTGGGCATCTTGATTTAGCCTTTGGATTTCACATTTCTTGCATGAGTATGTGGTGCTTCTGTGCTTCCACTACATCTGTTAGTTTTTCTGCTCCACTTCAGACACAAGTTCTTCCTCCAAACCCATGCCACCCTGTTTGTCTGGAGTTGAGCTAAGCTGCCCCAATGGGCATGAAGAAGTTGCTGAGTTTTTCTGAGCTGAATGCAGACTGTAGCTCCATTTTTATTTCTGTAGGGATTAAGCTTTCACAAATGAAGATCTACTGGATTAGCAGACTTGAAGTATTCTCATGTTCTCTACAGTCATACCGGGGAAAGATGCTGAATTTTTTCCTAAGTTCTTCCTAAACATTTCAATATAGGCTTGCCAGACCACTTGTTTTTTTTAACCCCTATTTTTGTTCTTGGCAAATGAACCAGTGTTGGCAAATGGTATAAACCCATGTTAGTAACTCCAGTTCTTTTTGAATATTGTTTTTCCAAGGCAATTTCTTCTTTCACATAACAAACCTCAGTGTAAATTGTGCCTTTTTGCATTTAGGAGAAAGTAAATCAGTGATAAGTAGTTGTTCAAAGAAATCATACAAAATATTCCTTTAGAAGCTGCTGTTTTCAAGCCAGAAGTTAAACTGCCTCATTCCACCTCCACTATGTGAAATTACCCACAAGAAACATGCCCCAAACAATGAGCCAATGCATCTATCTGTATCAGAGTTAAAATGGGGAAAAAAGTGCTCTCGGAGGCTGAAAAGTACAAAGCAAATGTATGTTACAAATGAGCTTGACTCAATGTACTCTAAAAATTTTGCCTCGTTATCAACATGCTTTATTTGATGTACAGAGCTACTGCTTGCTGTTTGACACATGAAGATACTAAACATCATTTAAACATCTGATTTTATCTATAAGGCAAGAATTTTCATTGTCAGTCTCTTCAGATGTCTTTCATTTTAGTGTTTGGATTCATTTAGATTTGTAAAGAAATATGTTTACTGGGGTGTATTCTCAAAGGGCTTTTGCAAACTTGTGTTTAACTGTTGACACTACTAAGAGTAATTCAGATAGATTAAATGAGAATAGTTGCCCTCTGTATGAAGACATCTTTTTCAAGATGAAAAGACATGTCTTTTTCAAAACCACATTTCTACACGTTGTTTTTGAGAGAGAAATATTTTGAATAAACTGGCAGAATAATTGAGTGGTTATCTAGGGAATCTCCTCTAGAAATGAGTTAAACTGGTCAAAACTGTTAACTTACAGAAATGTACAGTTTAATTGTTCTGAAGAAGACAGCGCTTTCTGGTACATAGAGAGGGACTGTGGGGAACATCAGAGATGTTCCGTTCCTAATGTCTGGAGGTTTGCGCTATTATCTCATTTATAAATGAAATAATACCCCCGAAAGTGTTTCCAGCATGCCAAAACTATGGCAAGGTTTAATTCAGTTACAGAAATGCTACCAGTGTTGCGGTAGCAGAGCATCATATTTCATGAGCAGGTTGCACAGGGCTTTCTTAGATTTGCCATTTAGGTCCAGCTTTGTCTTGTCTCATGTTTGCTAGCGTTTGTGATTAAATTGACTGTAATTAGTCCAGGTAATTTTGGCTAATATCCAGGCTTCTAATCAGTCACCTCTGCATGTGTTCCTCAATGATTACAAGTGTAAGAAAGAGCCTAATTTTGTTCTTATCAAAATATCATATTTTCAGCATCTGCATTGTTTCACTGTGGAGTAGAGACTTGTATATATGGGGATGTTATTTATGACAGCTCTTGAAGAACTTGTGTCAGGGCTCTTATCCAGCAAAGATACTGTCTTATTTTATATCGCCCAATTCCACTTTAGAATAGCTACTTCTATTCTGAATAATAGCATTTGCTGGAAAATGTCAAGTATAGTTATTCGTACTTAATATAAGTCTGATTTCTCTTTTCTGTTTGACAAGGTCTCTGTAATCTCACTGGATAAGACAGAGGTAGATAGTGTGAGATGGATACTTGCAGTGTTTTGAGGGAAAAAATTAAAATTAATGGGGGCGTAGTCCTGCAGTATTTCCTAAGATGAGCAATCTTATTGAAACCATTTACTTGTTATTAAGGGCCTAGGATTGGGCTCTAAATGCTGTAGCCTTCAGATCATAAACAAAGGAGGTTTTGTTTTTTTAAAAAAAGCCCAACAAAAACACCAAACAAAAAAACCCCTGAACTTTGTTCTGAAAAAAAAGGGGGAAATGTTCCCTTTTCTAGTACCCCAGACTTGTGTTATTTCAGCTGACACCTGCACAACACTAACTGACAAAACTACACTGACTGGTGTATAGATGAACGTAGTTCAGATGTTGGTCATTAGACACATATAGAAAACAGCTCAAAGACTTTTTCATTGAAGTTTCTTTCATTGTGCACATCAGTAAGTCAATATTACCTGCAACTCTGAAAATATTGGCAAAAAAAGTAATGAGATCCAGTCAGAAGGGTTTCTAAGTGTGTGTCTGTCCAGTGCAATGAGTCAGTAGGGTCTTTGCTCTAGTGCTCGTCTAAGCTCATAAGCCCCTTTGTTACAGTGCATTGACACGTGGGAGGTATTGTGTGGGTACCCAGAAACATTAAAGCAGAAAGATATGAGCTGGCTAGCTTTGTCTCAGCCTTGGTCACAGCACGGTCACAACTTGGAATCACCTACAATTCAAATCAGCACAGCTCCACCTTTTGACTCTCAAATAGGATAAGTGAAACTTTGCTTTGGGTGGGTTAAACGTGCTTTAACTCTCCAGAGAGCAGAGGAGAAGGGAACAATGATGATCAAACAAAAAAGGAAATTGTAGCATATACAAGTTGTTATAGCTCTGAAACCAAAAACCTGTATAATGTATGTCAATATGAGGAGTATTTTACTAGGAGATGAAACTCAGACAGATTTTTTTTTTTTTTTTCAGGGGCTGGAGGAAGGAAGGGTATTCCTGTGATATAAGATTAGTGTTCAGGGCTCACACTGATCAGACATGAGTTCTACTTTGCTTTTTCTAGACCTCTTTGCAGCATTTTTTGTAGGTGTCTGCATGTCATTGATTTTAATTGCTTAAAAACCTGCTGGAAGGCAGTGATCAAGACTGACTAGAATCACGCTGATGTAAATTCACAGTAATTATGTTGAAGTCAACAGTTCAGCAGCAGATACACACACTGCAGAGCAAGACTGCTGTGTGTGTATTGCTGACTTGCTGTGTAAGCTCATCCAGCTGCTAAATGGGGATGAATATTTTGTCACTTCCTAGAGGATTAATAATGCTAGTAATGTGCTTCCATATCTCTGCATAGAAGGTGCTAAACAAGTGCAAAGTTTAGTTTACTTCTGAGCTCAGCTCAGCAAATGGTAGTACCTTTGCTGAATTGGAAGGAGCTTAACAGATATACTCAGCCGTTACATGAATTAAAGCTGGATTTATTAATGGAATAAAAATGCTCTGGTCTTTGGAGGGAGAATACTGGTCTGGTGTTGAATCACTGATTGTTCTAATTTGTTTAATATAAACAAACAAACAAAATCCCACAATGGCTTAAGTTTGTATCAGTAGGCTTTATGGCAGATCAAGTCTCATCAATGTAACAAGAAGTTTTTACTGAGAGGCTATTGTTTATCCTTTTGCTTAAGGATTTGATTCAGATCAGATTTATACTGGTGTGTGATTCAGTAGGGCACAGAACTGGCATTTGTTATTGTGGGATCATGGTCTCAGTGTGTGCTTATGATAATTGATGCCTGTTTTAAATTTTACCCTCTTAACCCTGTCCTGGCTTTCATTGATGCTCATAGTATGATGAAACCTTAGTGGAACTGTATAAAACCTTGAAGTCTAGGACCTGGAAAGATTAGAAATCAATTTAATCAAATACCTTATGTTAGTTTATCTGTGGGAAGGAAGAGACTGCAGACAGAAAAACCCCAGGGCTTGAGTATGACAGAGATGTAGGGAAAAAAAAGGCAATTTTACAGTGTTGCAAAAGATGAGAGAAATTGATATCAAAATTCAACACTGGACAAAAAGGGTCTGGCAGTCCTTTCAGTGTCAGTATTGCTTTATAATGAGATTTGCAAATCTGTATTTAATTAGACAGTTATTGTACTGTGTGCTAAATAAACACTAACTAATTATTAAAGGTGGAATTGATTGAAGTATAATACGTGTATCTAAAACTCTAATTTACTTACCTGAGTAAACAAGTTTTAAATGATCAATATAACCTCATATGCAAGAGTTACTGTTGCAAGTAAAACATGCCAGTGTTCAGAAGCCATGATTATCTTACTGTTTTTCTAATACGATTTTTCTTAACAAAATATACCTCAGTATTATGTGTTTGTACATATGATTCATTGTAAGATCAGAGGTATTATCTATTTGTAGAATACATTTGTAGAACACCTTATATACTTGTTCAGTTGCCTTTGGATTCTTGAATGCAGCAAGTGAACCCATAGGTGAATAAACTCAGGATTTCTTTAATTGAACACCTTGCTTAAAAATTCTGGTTAGTAAGGTACTCGGCAGCACTGCAGGCGGAAAAGTTGAAAGCAACAATAGTTTTCCCGTCCTTTCCCATCTTCCCTGGCACAGAGAGACACACAAATACACAACATGGTGTAGTGCTGACCCAAAAGCAGCATATTACAATCCTGTTGTCTTTTTGGTTTTAACTGTCTCCAGAATTAAAGGTTAGTCTGCGATCCAATAAAATGTACTTTTAGCTTTCATGATTTTGAGAAAATTGAAGCTGTTTAAGTGAGCTTTTAAAGTCAATGCCCAAATTTGATTTGAAAACTACAGCTAAACTAAGTATCTCTAAATAGCTCGATTTCTCTCCTAACCGGCTTGTGTTGCAAGGGCCTGTTTTGAGTATGAACCCTCAAAAAAATGTATTGACTTAGAAGGTGGTGTATCTCACTGATGGGGAATGGAAGCTGCTCATTGGGTTGGGAGCCTCAGTAGTTGGTCCTTACTCAGCTTTCTTCATATACTTAATTTCTTCACAAAATATAATATGATCTATTTAGTGTCGGAAAAGGATCACAAACAAAAGTCTGGGAGAATACATCTAACATATGAGGAACTTCCAAGGAGCATTTTCTAGCATATGCTGCTGTAAGTGGGCATCCATTCATTTTCACCAGAGCATCCAAGAGGTGTATACTGGAGATATGAATTCTGGTAAAAGGGAAATTCTAGGCGGCTGCTTTTTTTTTTTTTTTGGAAGAGCTCTCAAGCAGTCCCTGACAGTCTTTCATCTCGGGCATACAAAAAAAACCTTCAAACCCTCGATAATTACTAGGCTATATTTGGAAAATTCAATGTCTGATGTAAGCAGGAGATTTGGCAGGGAAGGAAAGAGTTTGTATGCTGCCCAGAATAAATATAGCATTTCTAAGTGCTTTGCTGCTTCTCTTTTCAGTAAAGCTTTTTGTCTTTTAATGCTGCTTTTAGTAGGTTTGAAGATACTCTCAAGTTTTTTCACCTTTGTTTCTCACTAGACTCTCTGAGTTCATTCTTCTGTTTAGTTTGAGAGTGATGTTATTATTTCCTGAAACGAGGCATCCCTCTGAATTAGTCAAGAGCTAAAATACGGTGGAAGTGGATGTAAGTAAGCTTGTAAATAGGAGGTAAGTTACCCGACTGCTTAACTAAATGCTTTACTGAGTTGGGACCAAATGACAGTAGTGAACTATAATTAAGTAGATTTGAACTTACTTACATTCGATTGTCGTTTTTTTTTCTGGGATGTTCAGGTGATGGACAAGCTCTTTTGTGTAGGTCTTTTGACCTCCTTAGTCTTGGGCATTAGGAAGTAAAGTCTTTCAGGCTCACTTCTACTATTCAGTGGGAAAGTATGTTATAAACAAACAAAAAAGCCAATACAAACCCACATAAATCAAATCAAGTTAGAACTGAATCTTAGGAAGTAACTGTTTATGCCAATTTAGAAGGGCAAAGAGTCTGCCCTTGCTGTGGTGGCAGAGGCTTGTGCTTCAAAGAAGTGACATCATGGCCACAAGGTCTTAAGGAGTTTCTTGTGATATGTGGAAAATTATATAGGTGTCAAAATAAATATCTTCTATAGCATTAAATGGCACTTAAGATCTGAGGAACAGTCTTGTTAGCTGTGTGTAAGAGACTTTAGGAGACCTTACTCCTACTCTCAGCGATCAGAAGATCTCAGTAAATCAGTTGTCCTTTCTGCGCCTTGATTTTCCTTTATATGAGTGTGAATAGTGATGTCTACTTCTTCACAAAATGCTGCAGAGGTATAAGATGCACGGTATAGAAAGTGGACGAGAGTCTGGCAATTTAGAAAGTGTTCAAAACCAGCATTGCTTGGGAATAACTACCGTTTTTTCCTCTTGCTGTGAAATAAGCAGTAAAAAAGGAGAATCTGCAGTATGACTTAAAGTTTTTGTTGGCTGAGCCAGTTGGGAATAATTTATCCATGCTAAATTCATACTATCCAAGCTTTATTTTGTATTCAAGCAACCTTTATTTTGTACCCTGCTAGTACCTGCTTTAATACATTGTAATTCTGTTTTTTGTTGCTCATTGGGGTATTTTTGGGGTGAGGGTGAAGTGGTTTCACAGCCTTTCACCTGTGCAGTCATTTCTACGAGTTGTGGAATGACGCTTTATAGTGATTTCATTGTTTCATATATGCAGTAGTGCAGAGTAAAGCACTAAACAGGGTTCAGAACAACTGAGAAATAAGCTTGTGAATGTGCACCTTAAGTCCGTTTAAAAAAAAAAAAAAAATCAAAGGAACTTGTTTTTATACAATATGTCTTCAGAGGGACAGCACTTCAGCAGTGTGCTCATGCAATTCATCACTAAAGTGACAATACTCTAATGATGTATTAGTAATACATCACTGGAATGCTTTCACGCTATTGATGCATGGGAGATCATAAACCATAGAGGAGACAGCAGGTTCACAGACTGAAGTGCCTGCTAAGCCCTTTCCAAGCCTTTTCAAGTTATTTTATGGAGAGAAGTTGTCAGCAAGGATGCTAAGATTTTTCCATTACTGTGCGCAGTTGCATCCGTGTGTACACATGGAGCAGTGCTGGGGAGGGAAAGTCCTGCCATGAAGATTCCTGATTTTGATGGCAGATGCTGCAGGCTCTGTACATGTCTTGAAACAGTGCAGGGACTCATGATAAAACGGTTTGTTGACTGACAGTCTGGGCCTTACGGTAACTGTAAATGCTTAAGAGGTTGCTTACTTTTTTTATAAATGCCTCTGATAGACACCATGAAATGTCTTCGAGTCTTGACATATTAGTGTGCAAATGCTGAGCCATATGACATCCTTCTAAATGTCAAATGTCATGATAGGAAAGAACCAAAGTTCTGTTTCCATGGCAGTACATACTAGCTGTTTTTCTGGTATCAGCATGTGGTTACACTGTAATATCGCAAGCTTTCTCTCCCTCTCTGGAGGCCATGTTAAAGATCATCCAATAAAATTAAAATATATCCTTTTTCACCACCCTGATATCTGCTATTTTGTGTACATTGTCCATAGTGTCAGCAGTACACTTGTAAAGAAAACAAATTTGCTTTTCTTTAGGTTCACACTACCTTCCCCATCCTCCAGTCACTCACTCAGAAAACTCTCTGAACCCAGCCTGGGTAACCTTCAAGTCAACATCCTAGAAATAAGTACCCTGTGGTCTGAGAAGATCAACTTGAGGTAACAAGGTTTCTTGCAGCAATTCCTGTGCTGAAGTTATATTCATAGTCAGCTTGCTATTACCTGATGTTCTCCTGTTTGTTTGTTTTCATTTTTCTACAATTACATCGCTATTTCCTGGGGAGGCACCAGCTTTTTCTTTGTGTACTAATTGTATTAGGCAGCTGTTCCTGCTTGCAAGCGCTGCAACAGTACAAATTATGGCAAATCTCTACCACTGGCTTAAATTAAAAACAATTTTGAGTTAAAGATATTTGCAAAACTGAGTTGAAACTAATGTTGAATAGAAAGGGAAGATGGTGTCGATAATATGTAAATAGATTTTTCAATATCTTATGAACCACCTTTGCTAGGATAAAATGCATTGTGAACCTGGGACTCGCAGCCACAACCAAATCAAGGAAGCTTTAACCCTTTTAAAAGCTTCCTGGGCCACTCCACTTTGAACTCTGTTACTAGTAGAGTATCAAGAAATTTAATTGCAACAATCACTCTGCCTGAAGGCAATAATAAATCATATCCCAGTTTATGATCAAGAACAGAAGGTAGAGAATTCAGCAATGGTTGGAATGTTATTAGGTTTTATGCATGCTTCATCGGTTCTGTAAAAGGCTACTGGGAGACAGAAATACTCAGCGTGAAGCATTTTACAAATGCAGGACCAAATTCTTGGCTATGTGACTGCAAATACAGTCCTTCCATTGCCTTCACTGGATCTTACCTATTGATAAAGTGATGTTGAATTTTGATCAGTATTATCAGAGAGGGGTTTGGTTGATTACAGAGAAAACAGGAAAAAAAAAAAAGGCATAATCCTTTGGTATGTATGGAAGTTAGATTGCAACTAAAAGCCTGGTATGTGCCCCAGCAGCCCCTACGTGGACGTTCAAAGTGATAGATGTAGCATACAGTCCACTATACTTTCCGTTTATTGGAACTTCCATACACAATTTAATGTCAATTTAAAGGCCGTGTGTCTGTGGAGACTGACTGGGATTTGTTGAGGGGTGCTTTTTTTTTTTCTACTTTGCATGATTTTTATTGTACAAATCCATTTGTATGGAGAACATCTGGCCCTTCACCTCATAAGCAGGCTACCCTTGTCTCTGCGGCATTTTGGGTTCTGTAGACATGTTTTGCTCTATGCGTTTCTGAGCACAGATTAATTACACTGTAATTCAGAGTAGATGGACTTTTAAAGCACCAGCTTCATTAGAATGTATGTGCTTGAAAGCATAGCAAAATAAAAGACACTTATCTGTATTTTAATGTTAACCAGAACCCTTCAGAGCATGTAAAATAAGTTGGGCCTTTTTTTTAACCTGATGCCATGAAAATGTGTGTTATTTAAAAATCATTCATGTCAAATCCTTCTATTTAAATAGCCCTTCCCCAAGCCCCCAGGGAAGAAGGTCTTGCATCTGTCTGGAATCAAACTACCTTTTTTGTGTTTTAGAATGAAAATTAAATTGCGTGGGCAGGGCTGCACTGTGAATGGCTTTAGTATGCCTTTCTAGCCTCACTGAGAGGTACTTATAGCATTAAAGTTAGTAGGCAAATCAAAGTATTCTCTGCAGGTATTACCCAAACAGCATTTGACACTTGTCTGATTTCTCTTGATTTGGCAATGTGTTGATTCATACCTGTGGTTGTAAAGATGAACAGCAGTTAGACCGGGGAAATAGATCAGTGGGAGTGCTTATTTTTGATTCACAGGAAGTCAAAATACAATGTGGAAATACAAATATAATACAAAATATGAGTCAAATATGATCTTAATACACTGTTTTGCATTACAGCTTTATCTAAAAGCTAGAACCAGGCAGTCTTTTTGTCCTAGATAATGTAAGGCACTTTGTGGCAGGCAAGAGAGCCCTGAGCCAAAGGGGCTACATAGTAAATCAGGAGTAGTGTATTAGAAGAAAGATTTCTATTCTCATTTTATAAATTAAACTGAAGAACAGAAAAATGAAATGATCAGCCGAAGGTTATGCAAGAAGGCTGAGGCAAAGCTGGGAATTGATATCAGATCTTTGGCATCACAGTCATTTTTCCTATTTCAGCAGTTATTGCTATCACAGGTCTCCTTTCCTGCAGCTCACCAGTTCAGCAGGGCATGTTACAGAGAACAAATCTCATAGCCACTGTTCCAGGGGTTTCTCCTAAGAATTGCAGAAGTTCTGTTATAGAGAAAATGCCAAGTTCATCATTAAGGTTTTACAGAGTATAATACAAATATGCATTTGATTCTCAGTAACTTCCTGCTTTGAATATTTCTTTTTACTTTGCTTTGGTGGGGAAAATGGAAACTGCCAATAGACTTTTTTTCTATGTGTGAAGTGACTTTTAGGTCCAAGTAATCTCTTTGCATCCACAGCATCCTGAAGCAATGAATTCCGTAGTGCAACTGAGTGAAGAATGAAGCAATATTTGTTCGTTTTAAGCATTCATGCTGATGATTTTACTACTTCCTCTCTAGTTTTTCTGTCAATAGACAGAGTGAGCAAACACTTCCTTTCCACCTTCTCTGTGCTGCTCCTGGCTTTATATTCCTCTTTGGTTTGCTCCTTCCCAGGAGGAAGTGAATTTGATTTAAATATTCTTGAGATAACTTTAATAATTGTTGTTCTCCACTCTGCTTTAATTTTGGCAGATCCTTTGTGAAGCAAAGCTGCACAAAATACTGGAATTGTGGACTCACCGTGGATTTATTCAGTGCCATAATGATACTTCCTGTTCTGTTCTCTGTTCTTTCCTGATAATTCCTAACACGCTGTTTTCTTTCACTGCTATTGAACATTGAGCTGACGTTTTAACTGACCTATTATAGCTCTAAGATACCTTTTTTCTTTCTCCAAAATGCTAACAGGTTGCCAGATTTCATCAATCCAGGATTACTTTTTCCCTTGTGTGCATCAGTTCACATGTATCAATGTTGAATTTAATTGCTGTTTCACTCATGCACTCTGTATTATCAAGTCCATTTGCCTGTCCTTGGCAGTCAGATTTTACCAACTTGAATGCCTTGCTATGATCAGCTAACTTTGTCAACTTACTTTTCCCACAACATAGGACACTAAGCCATAAGGTTTCCAATTTTATTTAAAAAAAAAAAAAAAAGAAAAAATTAACTACCCAGAAAAATTGTTAATTCAGAATTAAGGTTGCTCATCTGAGTTCTGTTCCCTTACTAGCTCACTGTGACTGGTTCAATCCTTTTGTGTCTTGCCCAGAAGACGTGCGAGTGGATGAAACCTATCTTATCAGAGTTAGTAAACAGCAGCCAAATATTTACTGAGTTACTTATTCAACTTGGTTAAATGAACAGAATATTAAATAGTCAAGTAACAGGGAGAATGTGTGCAAAAAACCCATCATTCAACCAAAGCCATTTTATCAGCCATTCAAGGAACAGGCTTTTGGCATTAGGGGTGCTTATTTACTAATTGGATTTACTATAGCAGTGATTACTTAGTCTGTCACAATTTTCTGTACTTCAACCAACTGTCTGAATGAAATTGGTGCTCGTGGCAAGATTCCTATTTCCTTCAAAGATGGGTCAGGCTTATCTCTTGTAAGAGGTTTCTAAAAGATCTGACTGGTTTAATCTTGTTTTCCAATTAGCTCATGTTAGCGTAGCTCTGATATTCTTTTTCTGTGCCTTTCAGGAGGTAAGATAGATTTTATAAAAACTAGTATGATAATTTTCCACTCCATGTAGAGTACCTGCAAAACATTTGTGGAATGATAAAACTTGTCACAATAACCTGAATTTTCAGATTTCAGGTTGGAGGTGAAAGGTTTCAAATAGTTCAGGAATGAATGAAGAGCTATGATTTGTGAACAGTATTTCTATTTCTCCAGCATGCTTACAGTAATTTCTTATGTTGAGCTTCTGCAAGCTTAAACCCAAGAGTTTTCTGTAAGCTGATGTGGAGTCCAGGCAGAGAAATTAAAAGCTTGTTTAACAGACTGATTAGGAAGTAACCCGTGTTTTATGACCTACTCTGATCTGATCCCTGACTCCCTGATGAAATGCTCTTTCCCTAAAGTAAAACATTCTAGTTCTTCTCAAGTCCTTCCAGGACCCCCTTGTCTACAAACTGTAACAGTTTCTCTGCTTTTTACCTCTTCCCTCTCAGTATTCAGTCTGAAGTTTACTGCTTGTGATGGTTCTCCCTTTACCCATTACTTCATNTGGGTGGAGGGAGAGGGCGGGGCGGGCAAAACCCTCTATTTTTAAAGGTGTTCAGGAAAGACAAATCCAATATAAATAGCCAGGGATCTTTCAGCTCTTCATTCAGGATTTCATTTGTATTTTTTCCTTTGTGTTCCTGGTGATGTTTTAATATACTACTAGGGTCCACCAAGAGAAATCTTTTTGAACCTAATTCTTGAGTACTTTCTGCTGTTTGTGGATAACTTAGTTATATTGTAAAAGAATGTTGCGCAATCTGTCTTGGTTAAGGAAGACTCTTGTAAGCCTGTCTGACTTGTAGGCAACTTTCTCTTCCGCTTTTTGAGACCAAGATAGAACATTTAATCCATTCTTCTCTGAAAAGTTTGTGATCAAGGTAGGCAAAAATGATGAAGGAAAAGGAAAAAATGGTGTGATTTTTGATGTCAAAGGAGGATGAAGTGAAAAACCCAACATAAGGTGAATTAAAAATTTAATCAAGAATGTCTCTTATTCCAGAGAATAACAAAGAAAACTATTTTTTTCCATCATACCCATCTATTTAAACTCAATCTTACAAACAGTACTATAGCTTCTATGTGTTAAATAATCACTGATGACAATAAGAGTATTATTCGCTTTTGCTTAAACATGCATTTTTTTTCTTTGGGAATGGTGTTGCATAAGGAGAGCTATGCTGCTCAATATTTAGTCAGTCTTCTAGAGGCAACATAGCTAGAAGCCAACATTGTCCGCTGAGAGGTAGGTTGCACTATCTCGAGTATTTGTGGCACTTGGAAAAGTTTAACGACTTCACCATGTAGGAGGCATTCCTGATGGACTAATAGCGCTGTGCTGAGCCGGACCTTGGTCTCTGCATTTCTGTCTCTCTATGTCTGTCTGTCTCTTTTCTGCCTGTGTCCCTCCATCAGTCTCTCTGCCTCTCTCTCCTGCTCTCTCTCCCCTTCAGTCTTTTCCTCTGTACCCTGTCCCCCCCCATCTCTCCCTTTCATTTCTTCAGGACAGCAAGCAGTCTTGCGCTAGCTTTGTCTACTATCACTATAATTGGCATTTAAGAATGCAGTGTACCTGATTCTCTGGGCACATTACATCATTGTGATGTGCCACTGTCTCCAAATGTCATCTTGGTCTGGTAGACTGACTGTTTCTCAGAGGCGGTGTTTCCTGGCCGAGAGAATTAAGCAAATTACAAAAATTTGTTTTGTAGCCCGGTACCCTGCAGAAGTGGGATCCCAGTTCTCTCTTCCACAGACTTTTGGTGGATGACTTTGAGCAATCACTTAATTACTTTGTGCTATGGTCCTCATCTTTCAAAGCAACGAGGCTAAGGGCCCTTCTGTATTTCATTAGAGAAATCTGAGCTAGATGCATCAAAAACTGTATTGAGATACTGCAGTGCTGGAGGCCATACAAATACCTAACGTGGACTGTAAATTTTAACTCACCATTATAAAGGATTTTTGCTTAATGTCTGGGATTCTTTTATTTTATTACAGCTCTCGCCCTTGCCAAGAGTTACCTCATGCTATATGAGATACTACTTTGTTTACAGAAGTGGTGGCTTATCAGGCATCACTGACCTAGTAATGTTACAGAAAGTGTTGACTCTTCTGTAGCAGCCACTGCAATAAAGGATTCTTGCAGGAAGGAGTCAGCTCAGAGTTGCAGGCAGCATCCTGTAAAGAGTAGCAGTCCTGGGTTGCTTCATCAAAGTCAGACTCTTCAGATAGCCTGTTTCACAGGTTTTTTCCTTTCTTCCTCCATACCTTGGTCTCTGTTCCTTCTCACCAGTCAGAATATTCATGGTCTGCTGATATAATTAGGAAGATGGAACGTGCTGTTCAGAGGTATTGATCTATCACTTTATAATAAAGTTAGCAATGTTTAATTTCTTGTTGCCAGCTTTCATTGTGCTAAAGAAATCAATTTGCTATTGTCTCTTCTCCATTATTCAATTGTCCAATAAGCTACCTTGCAGTCCACTCAAAATCAAATTTTTATGATGAATCACTGTAGGAATGGAGAGTACATGAGAATTATCCCGAATCCATAGCTGGTGAGATGCACTTCCCTTCAATTGGAAATAAAGTTTTTCTTTTCTCTTTTAAAAAAATCAGTAAGACAGGTTTTCTGTACTTTCACTAAACTCCACAAGATGTTTACTATAGCTTGTTTTTTCTCATTTATGATTCATGTCACCCAACACTTTCTGAATAAGTAGAAATCTTTCTTGAATTTCACTGTCCAAGTGATACCTCTTTCCCCCCCCGCCCCTTCCNCCCAGAAAAATTGTTAATTCAGAATTAAGGTTGCTCATCTGAGTTCTGTTCCCTTACTAGCTCACTGTGACTGGTTCAATCCTTTTGTGTCTTGCCCAGAAGACGTGCGAGTGGATGAAACCTATCTTATCAGAGTTAGTAAACAGCAGCCAAATATTTACTGAGTTACTTATTCAACTTGGTTAAATGAACAGAATATTAAATAGTCAAGTAACAGGGAGAATGTGTGCAAAAAACCCATCATTCAACCAAAGCCATTTTATCAGCCATTCAAGGAACAGGCTTTTGGCATTAGGGGTGCTTATTTACTAATTGGATTTACTATAGCAGTGATTACTTAGTCTGTCACAATTTTCTGTACTTCAACCAACTGTCTGAATGAAATTGGTGCTCGTGGCAAGATTCCTATTTCCTTCAAAGATGGGTCAGGCTTATCTCTTGTAAGAGGTTTCTAAAAGATCTGACTGGTTTAATCTTGTTTTCCAATTAGCTCATGTTAGCGTAGCTCTGATATTCTTTTTCTGTGCCTTTCAGGAGGTAAGATAGATTTTATAAAAACTAGTATGATAATTTTCCACTCCATGTAGAGTACCTGCAAAACATTTGTGGAATGATAAAACTTGTCACAATAACCTGAATTTTCAGATTTCAGGTTGGAGGTGAAAGGTTTCAAATAGTTCAGGAATGAATGAAGAGCTATGATTTGTGAACAGTATTTCTATTTCTCCAGCATGCTTACAGTAATTTCTTATGTTGAGCTTCTGCAAGCTTAAACCCAAGAGTTTTCTGTAAGCTGATGTGGAGTCCAGGCAGAGAAATTAAAAGCTTGTTTAACAGACTGATTAGGAAGTAACCCGTGTTTTATGACCTACTCTGATCTGATCCCTGACTCCCTGATGAAATGCTCTTTCCCTAAAGTAAAACATTCTAGTTCTTCTCAAGTCCTTCCAGGACCCCCTTGTCTACAAACTGTAACAGTTTCTCTGCTTTTTACCTCTTCCCTCTCAGTATTCAGTCTGAAGTTTACTGCTTGTGATGGTTCTCCCTTTACCCATTACTTCATAAATCTCAAGTCTAAATTTGAGACTTGTGAATTTTGAGTGGTGCTTTGATGTTTTACAGTTATTCATAGTTTATATATTGATATCGTACTTCTCATTCAGAACAGCTTCAGTCTCTCATGTTCCTGTTCTCCTTTGATCTATATCATTAGTGAATTCTTATTCACTGTGTGCTGTTGACACTTCCTTCCCCGCTACTTTTACAGATCTTACCACTTCACTATTGATTTTTTTCCCTTCTCTTTTTGAGATGCCTTCTTTTCCTTTTGGTTTGGATTTTTTTTTTGCCTTTTTTAATCTTAACCTTTCCCTTAAGCCATTTTACCTAGAAAGCAGACAGTCCAAAAAAGAAAAAAAAAGGGGG
>VXBH01003390.1:36349-106013 GCA_013400035.1 Rynchops niger
GGGGGGGGGGAGGCAAACAAGAATAAGATCAGTTCAGTTCCAGGAGAACTTTAATTTAAAATGAAATCACAGGAAAATACCACTTATTTATTCACCCCAGCCCAAGAAAGAAATGATCAGAACAGATGCAAAATGTTAGTCTTAGTTTGAAAACAGTCTGATATGAAGAGGGTTTTTTTTGTGCTTCAACTTTTTTTTTGGGGGGGATGGGGGTGGGTGGAGGGAGAGGGCGGGGCGGGCAAAACCCTCTATTTTTAAAGGTGTTCAGGAAAGACAAATCCAATATAAATAGCCAGGGATCTTTCAGCTCTTCATTCAGGATTTCATTTGTATTTTTTCCTTTGTGTTCCTGGTGATGTTTTAATATACTACTAGGGTCCACCAAGAGAAATCTTTTTGAACCTAATTCTTGAGTACTTTCTGCTGTTTGTGGATAACTTAGTTATATTGTAAAAGAATGTTGCGCAATCTGTCTTGGTTAAGGAAGACTCTTGTAAGCCTGTCTGACTTGTAGGCAACTTTCTCTTCCGCTTTTTGAGACCAAGATAGAACATTTAATCCATTCTTCTCTGAAAAGTTTGTGATCAAGGTAGGCAAAAATGATGAAGGAAAAGGAAAAAATGGTGTGATTTTTGATGTCAAAGGAGGATGAAGTGAAAAACCCAACATAAGGTGAATTAAAAATTTAATCAAGAATGTCTCTTATTCCAGAGAATAACAAAGAAAACTATTTTTTTCCATCATACCCATCTATTTAAACTCAATCTTACAAACAGTACTATAGCTTCTATGTGTTAAATAATCACTGATGACAATAAGAGTATTATTCGCTTTTGCTTAAACATGCATTTTTTTTCTTTGGGAATGGTGTTGCATAAGGAGAGCTATGCTGCTCAATATTTAGTCAGTCTTCTAGAGGCAACATAGCTAGAAGCCAACATTGTCCGCTGAGAGGTAGGTTGCACTATCTCGAGTATTTGTGGCACTTGGAAAAGTTTAACGACTTCACCATGTAGGAGGCATTCCTGATGGACTAATAGCGCTGTGCTGAGCCGGACCTTGGTCTCTGCATTTCTGTCTCTCTATGTCTGTCTGTCTCTTTTCTGCCTGTGTCCCTCCATCAGTCTCTCTGCCTCTCTCTCCTGCTCTCTCTCCCCTTCAGTCTTTTCCTCTCTACCCTGTCCCCCCCCATCTCTCCCTTTCATTTCTTCAGGACAGCAAGCAGTCTTGCGCTAGCTTTGTCTACTATCACTATAATTGGCATTTAAGAATGCAGTGTACCTGATTCTCTGGGCACGTTACATCATTGTGATGTGCCACTGTCTCCAAATGTCATCTTGGTCTGGTAGACTGACTGTTTCTCAGAGGCGGTGTTTCCTGGCCGAGAGAATTAAGCAAATTACAAAAATTTGTTTTGTAGCCCGGTACCCTGCAGAAGTGGGATCCCAGTTCTCTCTTCCACAGACTTTTGGTGGATGACTTTGAGCAATCACTTAATTACTTTGTGCTATGGTCCTCATCTTTCAAAGCAACGAGGCTAAGGGCCCTTCTGTATTTCATTAGAGAAATCTGAGCTAGATGCATCAAAAACTGTATTGAGATACTGCAGTGCTGGAGGCCATACAAATACCTAACGTGGACTGTAAATTTTAACTCACCATTATAAAGGATTTTTGCTTAATGTCTGGGATTCTTTTATTTTATTACAGCTCTCGCCCTTGCCAAGAGTTACCTCATGCTATATGAGATACTACTTTGTTTACAGAAGTGGTGGCTTATCAGGCATCACTGACCTAGTAATGTTACAGAAAGTGTTGACTCTTCTGTAGCAGCCACTGCAATAAAGGATTCTTGCAGGAAGGAGTCAGCTCAGAGTTGCAGGCAGCATCCTGTAAAGAGTAGCAGTCCTGGGTTGCTTCATCAAAGTCAGACTCTTCAGATAGCCTGTTTCACAGGTTTTTTCCTTTCTTCCTCCATACCTTGGTCTCTGTTCCTTCTCACCAGTCAGAATATTCATGGTCTGCTGATATAATTAGGAAGATGGAACGTGCTGTTCAGAGGTATTGATCTATCACTTTATAATAAAGTTAGCAATGTTTAATTTCTTGTTGCCAGCTTTCATTGTGCTAAAGAAATCAATTTGCTATTGTCTCTTCTCCATTATTCAATTGTCCAATAAGCTACCTTGCAGTCCACTCAAAATCAAATTTTTATGATGAATCACTGTAGGAATGGAGAGTACATGAGAATTATCCCGAATCCATAGCTGGTGAGATGCACTTCCCTTCAATTGGAAATAAAGTTTTTCTTTTCTCTTTTAAAAAAATCAGTAAGACAGGTTTTCTGTACTTTCACTAAACTCCACAAGATGTTT
Source organism: Rynchops niger (assembly GCA_013400035.1). NCBI lineage: Eukaryota > Metazoa > Chordata > Aves > Charadriiformes > Laridae > Rynchops > Rynchops niger. The sequence goes on from VXBH01003390.1 coordinate 38,724, forward strand.
ACTATAGCTTGTTTTTTCTCATTTATGATTCATGTCACCCAACACTTTCTGAATAAGTAGAAATCTTTCTTGAATTTCACTGTCAAAGTGATACCTCTTTCCCCCCCCGCCCCTTCCTACCTCTCTTATTCCACATCAAATTAGTCTTAAAAAGCAAAGACAGAGCAGTCTTGAAGGAGAGAAAAGTATAGCCACTAATTCTTAATATTTCTCTGAAATAGAAAGCTAAATCAGTCTTTTTCATGTTTACTAATATATAAACCTGTTTTAAAACATTTTCACCTCTTTGAAAATAGCTTACAGTACATATATATTATACCCAAGGATTATTTTATAAAATTTAGTTTCATTGCAAATGGTGCTGTTTGGACATTATTAAGTTTTTAACTCAGACTTGCCCTGCTTCTAAATATTAGCTCAACACAAAAGGCTCCATATTCTTGGGCTCACAGATAAATGAACCAACTTTATAAACACAATAAAAGGAATAATATTCTTCAGGGAAAAAAACATACCTGAACACTTTTATTTGTGCATTAAGTAATTAATAATTTTGTATATTAGGAAAACTGTAACATAAATCTTAATAAAGTAATAAACACTCAGCTGTTGTTTTCATCTATTTGAGTCACATAATATTGTAGCCATCATTCTATTTTTGCAACTTGCCAGACAGTAAAGTTTATTGCAAATTGGTAATAAGAAGGGAAGTAATGGCCTGGGAGGCACAAGGGTGAATGAGTTACTGAGTGAACAGTTTGAATTTTCTCATTAGTTTTAACCATGTATAAATTTAATGGCTTCCTTTTAAATGTCTCTTAATGAGATAAGGCAAAGTGTAAGTTAGTTAATGGTATGTATTACACTAAAGGCTTTATTTTCTTATTTAAATTGAATGTTATACTGTATCTAGTGTATGTCTATAGCAAATAACTCTACCTCAGACACTTATACGCTTTCTGGGCTTAGTGTTAGTGGGAAGGAAAGAAACTGCATTAGTATTATGTCAAGGGAAGAAACTGTGGCTATAGGAAGTATTTAACTAGTGATCTTTAATAGCTTATATAGACTGTAACATACAAGCATAACTCAAGCATGACAAAAGCAAATAAAATTCTCAGTTATGCTTGTCTATGGTAATAATCATAATTGCATCACACATGTTAATTGACAATGGTAGATGCTAAAAAACTCATCAGCGTGCAGTCATGGTAAAGATTAGCAGTGTAGCGTAATGGTTGTGACAAGCACTCTCAGATCCTTGAGCTCTCCCACTCTGGTAAGTGCAGAGGATCCTTCCACTGGCCCATGGTCCGTGCTTACAATTTGGGGCCTTAGGGGATGTCTTGCCTCACATGTTGAGATGGCTTGGCCACAGGAGGCAGGTTTCCTCCACAGGAACCCCTCCTGTGCTGGGGTTTTCAACACTGATCCTGTTCTGATCCCATCCTGCAGCCTTTGAAGAGCTGTTTTATTCTACAGTCTGTGGCTTTCCGTACTTCCTCAGTTGCTCCCAAAAGACTTGCTCCTGGAATCCATATTGGAAATAGTCTATGTGGGGATACTGTGCGTGGTTACATATAATCATAATTGCAATTCTATAATATTGTCAATAATACTCTCTACATAAAAAAAAAAAAAAAAAAGGATACTTAGGCATTTAGTATTTCTAGATGTGAGATTTTGTCTAATACAGAATGTTATTCGGAAAATAGCTCTGCAAGTTATAGCATGGAAGATGTTGCATGTTTACATGCAAAAGTGAGGAAAAAAGGGGGAACTTGAAAATATGTTTTCAGTCCATTTGTATTTGAATCAAATCAACTAAAAGCAAATAAAAACTCTATGGAAATAACATCTTGTTTCTAAATTTGTCATAGAAACAAATTGTCACTTTTCACACATTTCTAACAAACCATATATTGCAACTGCACGGATTTTTCAAGGATATAAAGGCCATTTTTTATAGTTAGGCATGTAGGAAAAAAAGATTAAAAGAGGGTTATGACCTGCTTTCATTTATGCCAGTATAGATCAGATTTAAAATATCAATTTAATTAGATTTGGCCTCATTTGAAGTTTAAACATATCAAACCATACAATCTGCTGAGAACAGTAGTGTTCTTTTTCAGGAGACCCAGATTTGTAGATGCATATGCCTTTAGAATAAGGTAGGGAGATGTCAAGGAAAATCTTCTTTGCAAATGTTCTGTGCTTCTACACACAGTACATCTCAGAATAATTTCTATGTTGCATACATCTATCTTTGCCTTATCAAACTTTCTGCAAGGCAGATATTTCCATTCTCCAAAAAAACCCCTCACCCCCATCTAACGATTAACCTAAGAGAATCTGACCTTATCGCAATAGCCGTACCTGCCAATTATGTTTTCAGATTCAGTAAACACTAATGTAATGGTATGTATATTTGTACAATAGTTTTGATGATTCTAATAGTTGTTAATCTTTTAGCTGTTTAAAATTAAGTCAGTTTTCCACATAGTCACAACAGACTTCTTACTCTTACAAAACCAAGCAGTTTGTAGGGTTAATTGTGCAATGAATATGTAAATGGTGCTATGCGACCCCAATCAAGAAGAAGGTTAGATACGAATTAGGTATTACACTTAGAAGAAAGTAAACCGACTAACATGAAATAGTTCAGTGGACACTTCTGCTGCCTTGGAAGGCCGGTCCCCTCCTAGGGACAGAACTGTAGATGTGTTACCTTGAATATTAGCAGAATTCTAGTTCACAGCTTTAATTTATGCTACTGTTTGATTAGATGGTTGTGATACTGCATGGATACTGAATCCTGGCATCATAGCTTAGGTGGCACTGCTGGATTTCTGCCCACAGGAAAATGTATTACCTTGGTAAAAATCACATCAGATAGATTTTTCTTTCCTTCTAATCTTTTTAGAAAGTATTTGCTAAAGACACGAGAGCTGAACTGAAGAAATCTCACTGGCACTTCTGGATTTTGGAAATATCCCACTTCTTTACTCTGCCTCAAGAACACTGGCCTCATGCTCATGTAAAATGGAGGTGAGCTTGGGGTGTGGAGAGTTTGGACCTTGGTCTGTAGCCACCAGAAATGTGTCCTATCACTGCTTGTTGATTTTGTTTTTTTTTTTTTTTTTTTTTCCCTATGATACCATGGATGTGGGTCCTCTATTAGTAGTGAAACATGGAGACAAATGGAGAGTGAGACAGGAGTAAAATCTCTGAAATATGCTGTATGCATCTACAAAAAGCCTTACACTTGCTATTAAATCTAGCTATAAATGTATTGCTAGGAGGAGAATGAGGCTCAGCAGTACTATTTTTATGAACTTACAAAGTTTACAGTGCTGCAGAATATAACCTACTGCATATAAATCAAAGCATGTGACAAACTTGAACTCATAAAGATGTGTAATGTTCACTCAGACCTCTGGCATTTCAAATTCCTGCCTACAGGGACTTTAACTTACTTCACTATAAACCAATAAGAGTAAATACAAATATTTGGACCCAAACTCTGCTGTTATTAATAAACGTAATATAGGGATATGTAAGATTAATTGTAAAGAATTGCTGTTCATAAACTCTAAAAGCCAGAAAAGACCATTATATATGATCATCTTGTTGACCTTCTGTCTAGCACAGATTGTAGAATTTTGCTCACTAGTTCCTGAGCTGAATCCACCAAATGCTCAGAAAGCCTTGCTCCAGTGTTCTCTGGCCACAGAACTCTGTTGTTTCTTCAAGGTGGTTTTAAAGGAAGCATCAATTACACTGAAAGCTATGGCTGTCGTCTTGTAAGTAAGAATCATAGAGTGATTTTACAGTGCAGTATACCTTTGGGAGGGATTTTCTTTTCTATTGTAGCCTTTAAAGCTGCTATAAAGGCCATTTAATAGGCTGGGGGAGGACATCCTTTGAGTGCAGGCAGTATCTAGCCAAAGGCTGTCCTAAATGACTCAGACTGTACCCTCAGCAGAGACAGCAAGAAGGCATGAATCCTTTGTACCATTTATAGTTGTGTGCCTTGGCAGCTGCTGTAGGTACCAGAACAACCATTGAGCAGTCCTGAAAGGGAAATGCACTGTAATTTAGCAGGGTTTTTTCTGTTGTTTTTTTTTTTTTTTTTTTCCTCCTTTACTTGCTGCTGAAAACCTTACCTGTTCTATTAAAGTCCAGAATTTGAGATCTAAGATGGCTCAAAGCTGATTTTTATCCTGTCTTCCCCCTCATGGGGAGGGAAAAAAAAAAGTCTTCTTTCCTTTATCTCTTTAGTTTTACTGAAAACAGTACACTATAACCAGCCTTCTGTAATAGAATGTCTCTTTAGGTAACAGAGTTATTTTGAATTGTACATTCCTTCATGCACATCCTTCTGGTTTGCGTCCATGGTAGTTTTTGAAGCTCAAATTTAGGTGCCTTGTTATCTGTAGTAAAGATGGTAGTGCTGTGGAGTGGGAATTGAAAAGATCTCTGCTAGCTGTTTTAGAATCTCAGCTGTATCTTATGACATGCTGTGTTGTCATTAATTTTTCTGTTGTCAATTTTTCTAATCATAAGCATATTTGAAAGAGCAGATCTCTAGGCATATCTTGTACCACTGTTTTCTTCATTGGAAACCTAAAGTTTTAACCCAGTTCATTCCTATAGTTCTGATGAAACTGTAGAACTCCTCTGAGGCTGAGCAGGGTCTTTCTGCTCAACATGCAAACCCCTGTACAGTCGTGTTGAGTCTGGATTGGGCACTTAACACTGATGATGGACACATGGGTCAGAGAACCTGGCTTCATTCTCAAATCCAAAGTTGGTGCTTGTTGGTGACAGAAATACAGATAGTGTTTGTTTTATTTTGTAAAGTTTCTGGTTCCAACTACCTCATTCAGCTTAGCTGTACCCAGTCAAGGATCAGATATGGAGCAGAGAGGTGATACCCAACTACTATTATGAACTTGGTAAAGCTGAGAGCAGTTTTGGCGTTGCTCTAAATTGTGCTTAACTGCCCCTTGTTTTTAGATCCTTTCCAGGGTCCTGGAGAATGCCATACCACATCACAGCTCTGGTCATGTCCTTTGCCTTAGTTGCATATTCTGTACCTGGGACTACACAGGATAGGAGGAAATAGAAAAAGCTTTAAGATTCAGCTACACTTCAGTAAGCCTTTTTGGGGACAGGAGGGGAAGAGGGTACTTGCTTCTATTATAAAGGTGTAGGCCCTTGTTTATGAGAGTCCCTTGAAGTTAGAAGAAAAAGATAGTTGTCTTAAGAAGATAAGAGGACCTCCTATTCATTCTCATGATTTCTAATCTGTAAATTGTTTATCATGCTGTACAGAGACTTGGTTTTGAATGCCTTTGCATAGAGCTGAGTATTTTGATTTTATAGCACAGGACTCCTGAGTGTTCAATGGAGAAGGACCTGGTATTTTTCTGAAATGGAGCAATACAGCTGAGATATGGAAAGACAGCTGGTTTTAACCTTTTCAAATTGAGCAATGAAATAAAATACTTAATCATCTATAAGTATGGAGAATTTAGGGCATTCTCTGACATCCGTGATGTCTACATAGCTCTTAAAATGAAAATATATAATTCCCATAATTTAATTCAGTCACAAGATAGCAGATGAGAAAAAGGAGAATGAATCACTGTCACAAATACTGTTCCTCTGCTGCACTGACAAGGACAGATAAAGTAGAAAGAATCATTAAAACAAGGAACCATTTGCAGATTTGAATTTGGATCTCCTGTACTGAGAATAAGTATCCTCTTTTTCACTTAGTATTAAGCAGGAAGAGCACGTTCTGGTGTTGCATCCCATCATTTGGCATTATTGCATGAGTTAATGCAGCAAGAGGGTATTAAATGCCACCTTACAGCAACAATCTTCTAAATTGCAGTCCCTATCTGCTTTCTGAAAGTAGGTATTTTTCAGAGAAAAGAAATTATTTGCATTTCTTTCAGCAATGGAGCATAATCAGAGCCATGCAGATGGTTGATTATTTAGTTCAATGTGTGAAGACCATTCAGAAAACTGGAGACAGAAGGAGGGGAATAGACTGACAACAAATTTATAGTTTTTGGTAATACTGGATTTACTGCTGAATAGTTTTAACTGAAAATAGATTTCTGTCCCCATTGCCCTCTCCCTTCCCTCCCCTCTCAGTTTCAGGCAGTTGCAACCCCTTTAAAAAAGGCTTGGGGTATACTGATCTTCCATCCTTGCAGGCAAAGGGATTTGTTGTTATCCACAGTCTGACAAGATGACGCATCCTCTAATCCTATAGTCCAGTACACAAAGGAGGGGGAGATATTTGTGTAAGGAGCAGCTGTGAGGAAAGGTCTGGTTATAATTACTAACTCTACCTGCGTGATCATAGGATATGAACCTGGTACTGCACCTTTTCCTTAGCCATGAAAGTACATGATTTGATGGGCAACAGGATGTCTTGGAATGTCTTTTCAACCCTTTAAAGTCATAATACTTTATTTTTAAAAATAATTATTATGAACTGGGGAGATACGAAGAGTTTGCCACTGCCGATTGAGGACTCCAAATCTTGAGTAGTCTGGTAATCAGAGCAGGGCTGCGTAAGATAAGCTGCTGTGCCTTCTTCCTGTCTCTCTCTTGTTAAAAAGAGAGGAAGAATAATCTTTAGAAATTTGGAAATAAGTCACTTAAGCAATGAAATGTTTTACCTTCCTTTCTTTTTCTTTCAGGGTAATGTAAGTAAAATAGTCACAATTGTTTATTGTGACTGTATTTCTCTTGCCTGCTTTTTTGACAAATGCATTTTTCTGATTTTTGAAGAATTTTTTTGCTCTGACCAAAAATAGTCCCATGTTCACATTTGCCCTTTTCTTCACTTAGTGTTTCCCACTGAAAGCAGTGACATATATGTTATGGAGCAAGGTGCAGTTTCCCACAGAGGGTGTTTTCTGGACAGGATGTTTCTTGTCCGGTTTGTGTTCATCTTTGATAGAGAAAAATATTGACATGAGACTTACAACAGAAATCCATAACACGTAAGCATGATAGTAATGATACAGTATATGATTACAAGGAAGAAAGATCTTGTAGTTAGAATTAGGGTTAGAACTCAGCAGAGGGATTTCAACTATTTCAAAGTTGCCTCTGTGGATTGGTATTTTACTTCCATTTACCCATCCTGATATGATAGTATATTTTCCATTAAGTAAGGACTGGAATCACAATGATGACTTCTTTGAATGTAGGAAACGGGTTCTGTCCCCAGTGGATTACAGTCAAGATATTAATTATCTATGGTAGTACATAAGGATGATATGTTTTCATGTATCATTAGGTAAAAGTGTGCAGTTGAAACAGAACAAACTTCTGTTGTTTTTCATTTAGACATTTCTGATGCATACTACCACGTGTAGATGGCTTTGTATTCAGGATCAGATATAGTTGCGTTATTCTTTGGATGATGTAGTGCTTCTCTGAGGTTCTAGGCCTTCTTTTTTCTTCCTGAATTATTTCAGTTTTTTTAAAAACATTAGGGTGTATATATCCGGCAGCTGGACTTTTCTGCAAACATGCACAGAAAATAATTTATTCTTTCTCAAGCATGGGGATTGCTTAGTGGTAATGGCTATAATGGAATATTTCAATCCATCTGTGCAGGTCTCTGTGATCCATGAACCTTACTGCCCACAGCCTAAAGAACAACACAGAAACACATCTGTTGTGAACAGGTCAGAAACAAACTCCTTTTTATGGCTGCATAAAATAGGGGAAGAAAACATGGTTGACTAGGTGAAGGTCACGTAATGGCTTGCAACAGAGCTGAAAAGAGTCTTTAATTGAAAAAGCTTCTGAGTTGGAAGTTGAAGTTACTGCCTAAGGTATCTCTGGACCGTATTTGTATTAGGTATGTGCCTATACTGTATTTAATATATGCTGTTTACAAACTGACCTTTCTGGGAGGGAATGTTCTCTATCAGGTATTGTTAAATACTTTAACATAAAAATAGACTGTAAACAAAGAAGGAATTTCTGACTTCAGCATAAGAACACAGACAGTAATAGCTGGCTGAATTTAATGAACTGCTCTGAAGGGAGTACGCCTTTGACTGTGTTTATTAGTTATGGGAGTTGCTTTGAATTCCAGCACTCCCTCCCTGTTTCTGTCAGCATTCGGCTCTGCTGCTCTCCCAGTCATACTTTAGCCTGTTGCCCTCAGCTGTATTTTAATTGAAGCTCATAATATTGTAAGACTGCTTTGTCTTTCCAGATATCAAAGCAAATGGATTTGTATGTCCCTTGACTCCTCTACTATACACATGAGCTGTCTTTCCACGTCATGGGTATTGGTAAAACAAGCAAAATGTCATTCATGCAGGGCTCAGCATTTGAAGAAGTTCAGTATTAATTGCGTAGCGGATATTTTCTAGAAAAGGTGATTTAATATGATGACACTCTGTGCTTAGTGCAGGGTGAAAGAGCAAAAGGAAAAGAACCCAAAGCTGACAGGATTTTTACCAAAGGGCATCTGTAAAATTGAGGCATATCAGTTTTCATGAAGGACCTATACAAGCTGATGCAAATGGAAGTATGCAGAACACTAATGCATTAGCAGCCAAATTAGCATGGTACCTCAGGACTCAGACCTTGACAGAGCTAGGGATGGGAGATTTCTTAAGAGGCAATAAATGGAATTCTAAAATGTCTGTGTAGCCTGGCTTATCATAGAATCACAGAATTCTGGTCATTGAGGTCATCTTGTCCAACCTTCCTGCTGAGGCTGGTTGCCCAGGACCGTGTCCAGATGGCTTTTGAGTACATCCAAGCATGGAGTCTCTACAGCCTCCCTGGGCAACTGGTTCCATTGGTTTGTCACCTTCACAGTAAAAAAGTATTGATCTTCATGAGGTTCCTGTTGGTCCATTTGTCCAGCCTGTCAAGGCCCCTCTGGATGGCAGCATGAGCCACTGGTGTATCAGCCCCTCCACCCAGTTTTGTGTCCTCGGCAAACATGCTTGAATGTACATTCTGCCTCAACATTCAGATCATTAATGAAGTTGTTAAACATGATCAGACCCAGTATTGATCCCTTGGGTACACTGCTAGTTACTGGCCTCCACCTAGACTTAATGCCAATGATCTCCACCCCAAGGACTTGGATGTTCAGCCCATTTTAAATCCACATCACAGTCTGCTCATCTAGCCCATATTTCAGTAGCTTTACTATGATGATCTGATGGGGAGATGGTGTTCAAAGTGTTCCTGAAGTTAAGGTAGGCAATATCCACTGCTTTCTGCTTGTCTACCAAGCCAGTCTTTCACCATAGAAATTTCTCTGGTTGGTCGAGCATGACTTGCCCTTAGTGAATCCATGTTGACTACTTATGTTCTTCTTGTCCTTCATATGCCTGGAAATGTTTTCCAGGTTGATGTGCTATATCATCTTTCCAGGTGCTGAGGTGAGGCTGGCCAGCCTATAATTCCCTGGATCCTCCTGCTTGTCCTTTTTGAAGATAGATATGACGTTGGCTTTCTTCTGGTTTTTGTGCTGAATTTCTTCCTTGAGGTGTTCTGCACTCAGCTTAGGTAGATTTTTATTTCTAAGTAAATAAAGAAGAAATGTGGTTTTCTGCAAAGCAAGCTGCTGCTTTGTAAGAATGAAAGCAATTAAAAGGGGGTGAGGCAAATTTGGACTTGGAGAGCAGAACCACCATTGTTCAAGTAATCCTCACTGTATTAAACCTGCAGCAACCTTTTATAGTGACAAAGAATAGTCTGTACACTTGATTATTAAAAGAGAAAAGCCCTCATAGTATTAATAAAACAGCATTCTGTCTGATCTTAGGGTCCCAGCTTACACACGTAAACTATAGATATTAGAAAGTATTTTTCCTTGTAGTGTTTTTAATCACATTTGTTTTCCCTAGTAGGTCATGAACAATTGAGAGCATGAACTGACTTTCATACAATATACATGCAGCATCGCATGCCACCACTACCATAGCCTAGCTTGGTTAGATCAAGCCTGCTCTAGGTACAACCACCTTGTTACGTATGCTTAACAGCTTAACTAAGTGAAAATGGAGACAACCTCTTGATGTGCCTTATTCCCATGTTAAGTGCACAGGGAGTGTGGGAGGAGGTACCTGCAGCTTAGGAGGATGAAACAGCTTGTTCCTACTCTGTTGTTCTGATGCATGCAGAATTACCCATTCCATGTGTGTATTTTCAAAAGTGTATAAATGACTAAAACTGTGCGTATTTCTAAGCATAGGGTAACATTTTCTAATTATTGAAAATAAAACCTTTTTGAGAGTGAGCCTTGAATTCTGCAATTATGTAGGAATACAAGACAAAACATTTCAAACATGTCTGTATCATATAGTCAACAGATATCTAAAATCCCCTTAATAGGCTTGTTTAATTTTCCAGGCTGTATGACTTCAGTTATTACTTTACAAGGGAAACAGTGGAAATTAGGAAAACTGCATTTTTTCTTTTTCCCCCACCTTTGCCACTGATTCCTTGTGTACTTTGGGAGAAGTCTTGTAACACTTCTGAGTCTCAGTTCTCTGCATGTCGAATGGGGCATATTGAGGCAACACACATGCAAATTATATGAAGAGTGTGTGTTTGTACTGTACGAGAAATAGGGTTCCTCTCTTGAGGGAGAATTGATTTGTGTTTGGGGCAGGATGCTGAAATCAACAGATCTAAAGTGCATAGATAAGAAAATGGGAGATGAAGAAATATAAAAGGCAAAAGAGGAAAAATGAGATTTTTATCTTGATCTTCTTTTCATGCCTAACAAAATATGTAGCCAGATGGTTGAAGTCACAGATACAGTGGCTGGCCGTTTAGGTGACAGCTGTCATTAAGCAGATAAATATTAATCAAGATTTGTATTACCTAGAGCAAAACTGGGGACAGAGGACTGATGAAGAAAGTGTATCAGCGGCAGGATTTATAAAATCAGACTCTACAAAATAGTGATGCTGTGCTGTTCTTTCCTTAAAGAAATCAAGCATTAGATGTTGTCTTCGTGCTTTGTTTATTATTTTCCATCACATTTATTTTCCTCCTACACCAAGTGCTGCAAGCTCCTCTCACTCTGTTCTTCCTTTCCCTTCCATAATTTTGGTATCCTTTCCTTCTGTGATTCAGTGTGGTCACTGGGGAAACATTGCTTTAATGATTTGCTATTTAACTGCTCAGTGTTCCTTGCATCATTGGAGAAGCGGCAGCGTTGACAAAGTACAGCCTGCCCACAGGGAGTACCATATCAGTGGAAAGACAAGTTGCTATGGTAATACATTACATAGCAATGAGGGATTTTGGAAGACGCATCTGACAGTTTGAGGTAAAGTATCATAATTTCCTTGCAGCTTTCAAAAAGTCATAATCTGAATTTCAGTAGGCTTTTTTTTTTTTTTTTGCCTTTTGTGAGGTGCCATTTCTGAATAGCCCTGAGCATGCCACAAAAGAAAAAGGAAAAGCCTCTGTCCTCAAGGAGGCAACAGTTCCAAGACAAACAGAGGGAGGAGGTCACTTCTGAGGCAATTGATGAAGCATATGGTCAAATTGCTGTACAGGTTCTCTCTACATCCTTGCCTCTATTTAACTTTAATACACACTTCTTCATTTTATAGGCATGAGTGATGCATGAAAAAAAACCTGTAGAACTCGTGAAAAGTAATCGCTAGTCATAAGAAGTATTCTAAAATAGATTAGAAGGAGATTCCTGAGAATAAGAGCCAAGAAAAAGAAAGTCAGCAAAGGGAAAATTAACAGGAAAAAACCCCCTTGTTTCTCCAACAACCATGGAATTAGAAAAAAGAACCAATAATGACATAACTTGAAAAGTAACACTGGAAACTGAAAAGTACCACTGGCAGGTGTATCTTCCATTTTCAACTTTTTCTTCAGATACTTTGTCTAAATATGAATGAACACTTACATTTTATCCATGTATGGAGACAGAAGGGAACGTATATGGAAATAGGAATGGAATAGGAAAATATTTCCCTCCAGGACAGAAGAAAAGTTCTTAGGACTGGTATTTATCTACTTAATGTTTACATAGGAATATATTTTTGAACAATCACAGCCCCTATCTTTGAGACATGTAAAAATCTTCCACACTCTGATTACTTCTGAGACTTTGTTATTTTGTACCTTTGGATGGAGCATTTGACTGTGCTGCACAGCCGAGGAGTATATACACTGGAATATTTGGCACTTAATATTTGCTTACAGAAACTTTGAATTGCACCAAACCTAGAGAAGTTAGCCTCTCTCTAGGGCAGGTGCAGACACAAGAACTGTATTTTACATGCTATATTCTCTTTGGAACTCTAGATGCTTCTGTGATTGTAATTTCAATTCATTTTCTGAATAGATACCTGTAAGACATGGCTTTCCAGTGTCTATACAGCCTACTTAATGATGCACACATGTTTCTTGCTCTCAGCATCTATGTCAGGTTTTGGTTTGGTTTTGTTTTGTTTAAAAGCAGCCAATACTTGTTTTTAGAATACTCAATATCAATGCCTGCATTCTGTTAGCTTTTAAAAAGACTTCTGTTCCTGAGGCCCTTAAAGCGTTTTGAAAAACACAGCCCATACATCAAATGCTGAAAGGCTACTGAAGTAGCCAATTCCTGACCTCAGGTAAAGCCCTTCTCTTAATTCAGATATCAAATTAAGGGCTACTCTAAATCATCTTTGCTCCAGGCAAGATTAGATGCTTGAGCTAAGAATAGGCATTTGCTGTTAGGAGAGAAACTAACATAAGCTGTGTCATGTAACAAATCATTTTGTACTATTAGATTTGTCATAAATGTATGATGAATGGTAATTCCCTGATCTAATATCAAACCTTTGGGAGCAATGTGTTTGAATGATGTCATTACACAATGTTTGAAGCTGTAAATATGATTACCTGGAATCTTTGGAGGAGCATGATACTTGAGGAGACTGCATGATAATTTAGCTGTACTTGTTTTTACAGCATCACTACCCTGAAAAGTCTCAGTATGGTACAGTTGGAACCTCCTGTTCTTTTTCCAGGATTGTTTCCTACTCTTGTTGCTAACATAGTTAGGCTGTGGCAAATGGTGTTGCAGTTACAGTTTTCAAAATTGTGGCAGGGAGAGAACCACAGCTTAAAAGTGGAGGTCTGTCAAGCTGCAGAACATGACGCAGTTGTGAGAGCTGGTGAGCTATGATTAGCCAAATTATCTCTCATTTTCCTCATTGTAATGTTTGCATTAGAAGGCAGTAATCTCTGTGGGTTGTTTTTTTGTGGTTGTTTTGCTTTTTTTTTTCCAATCAGTTTCTGGAGGATCTTGCATCTGAGAGTTTGGGCACAGAATAAAGGATGATCCCTGCAGACAGAAAAGGTAGAAAAATTGTCCACTAGACCCTCTTTCTATCGCAATGTGATTCCGCTTTCTGCAAATGTTTGAGTTCTGGTCATCCTGCTAAAAATAGTGACAAATAAAAACAAGTATAATTATTATTTTCGCTTCCACAGAACTCCAGTTTCATTAAATAGTTTTGACCTGATTCCTACAGTTTAATATGAATTGCCTTGTTCTTTCACAGCAGTGTTGGTTTGTATCTGAAATAAAAAATAAAAAAAAAAANGTCCAAATGGCTTAAATCTGGCTTCTACGATTTGTGTATGTGTGAGAATACTGTGTCTTAAAAATGTATATGCTGTTCTAGGCACATCTGTAAAATGTTCTGAGCCATTCCTATAGTACAAATAGTGTCATACCCTCTGGTACTTTTCTGTTGAAGATCATAGAGAAATTAATCAAATTATGTCTTTGTTTTGTAAAATAGAGCTTTTTTACCAGAAGACTTTCAGTGAAAAAGTTTCAGCCACATATATTGATAACGTGTGATCTTTATTAGAATGGAATCTGAGCATATTATATTTTGGGGGAACTAGATGTGACTGGCTGGAGTTTTCCATACACAGTATTTAGCAAATCTTTTTGTCACAGTGCATAAATAGCCTCTGCAGACTACTGCTGAGGCACTAGTGGTGTTCAGCTTCTGGTAGAGACTGGAATACACGTTTGCTTCCTGGAACAGAAAACCTGCAAATAAAATAGTTGAATCAGGGCTTCGTGTATCCTATACATCTCTGCTTTTGTTCAGTCAAACCTGTAGTTAAATGACTACTTCTTCTTCATCAGTTTATTGCTCACATTTTAAATCTACAGAACCACTTTCACTCATTCTTGGCACTTCTGCTGAGAAAGGGAAGAAGAAATTTTGTATCTCTTCTTACACATATGATTCTTGAAATGGATTAAGGAAGGCTGTTCTTACACTGCTGCCTCAGTGGTCAAACGCTTGAGATGATACAAAATAAACATAGTGTTTTTCTTTCTCCCTGGTATGTTTGCTCTGTGTCCTCTCTTGACCTGCTCTGCCATTTTCAGAGCTCCTTGAAGGGCTTTTTCAAAACTAGGAATTGAGGTCTTGCACACTAAAGTTTCCATGTGCAGCACAGATTTCTTTAACCTAATGTAGCTGTTATAATGATGATATAATGAGTATTATACAGTCTCATAACCTACTTTAACTAGCTGTAGGCTTTCTTTGTGTTGTCATGCAAACACATTCTTTGCAGCTTAGAATGATTTAGGTTGATCAAAATCACTCAGAATGTATTAAAATGCATCCCAATTTGTCAACGGCTGCATAAGGCTAAAGTATTGGAAGAGATTTTTAAAGACATTTGTAATAGTGAAACAGTGTTCTTTTGAACAGGAATTCAAAACCTGGTTGTCACTTATGACACTTCCATTAAATTCCCTGTTTACTTCGACTGCATATTTGAATAATATTTTGGCCTCCATGTCGCCATAAAGAATGCAAAATAGTTTGGGTTTGCATGTTGCAAAATGTAATGTCATGGCAGTGAAGAATATGGTGTATATGGTGGTATGTATGTTGACTGTGTGTAAACTCTTCAATCTTCAAATAGGTAAGACAGATGACAGTTACTTTGGGAATGGTAGCATGAAGATTTGATCCTCATCTTATGAGTTGCAATCCACTTTGACCATATTTGCTGATGAATTTTGTACTGGTGGTGGTGTACAACTATACAAAGACCTCCTCTGAGGTCTACGAAAGGTTCTATGAAAAAGGTGATGCTGTTGTAATCAGGTGTGATTTTTTTTTTTTTTTTTTTGTTTGGTTTTTGAACAGTATGAAGTACCTTCAGCTTCTCTTGCAGAAGTTGAAAACCTCTTTAAAAAAATAAAATCATTGCTATCCAGTCTGTTTGCATTAGAAAACTAGAGACACTTCTGTGAAAAAGACTTTGTTCCAGCCTGTTTTTTCAGGCCACAGCACTTGGTTTAGGTAGGCTCCTGAAGTTATCTCTGTGTGAGCTGTGCACGGGCAGAGAGGAAGCAAGTTTACACCTTTCACCCACATCGACAACTCACAGTTAGGAACCAGGTATGGTGTTGGGGAAGTCAGAAAACTAAAGCAGAAAACAGCTTTAATCAGTGTGGCAGCTGTTGGTACATCAGAGAATCATCAATGGAACTCAGTGACTCTTTCAAACTATGCAGTCTTTTCATCCGTGTCTGACTCCCAAGAGTTTGTATTGACACTCAAAGTGCCTTCTCTCACAAACAAGTAGATGGGGATTATGGATGTAGGCTCAGTCCTACTGTGGAGGGAAAATAATGGAGGCTTCTAAGAGGGAAAGGAAAGCAGAGGCCAATAAAGACCTTCACATAAGGGAGGGCAGCATAAGGTGTGTAGTTGCCAAAGCAGAAATGGGTCAGCAAATGGCATCTGGTTATATGGGAGCAAGATGGTTGGGATGAGAGACAGTAGGACAGAGTCAACACTGTAGAGTCTTCTTTTGTGCCAATTCGTCTCTGCAATTATTCAGGTTCATTATATCTGTTCCTTTAAGCAATCTAATACCAGAGTTCAAGTGTTTTAGCATCAATTTGATCTCTTAAATGGCTAATTTTGCAGTAATGTGTCCATCTGTGCAGGCAGTATGTGTAAAAGGCAAAGTTTGGACAGGTACAGTGTGATTTTGGTGCTGGAGAATATACTGGTTTACTCTCTTTAGTGTGGTTTTTTTTTTGTTTTTTTTTTTTTTTTTTATTACATTCTGGGCAACAAAGACGCCTTAGCTCATGCTAAAGTATCAACAAAGCCTTTTGCAAAAAGTGTAATGAGCCGATCCAAAAAATTCCACCTCGTTGGTGGTAATCCTGTCTTGTATCTTATTTCTTTGCTTATGGCTTTCTAGCCTTGAAATTTTGAAGCAAATTTTCATTAGGGACAATCTGCTTTATTTATGGCACAGTGTGATGAACAGGTTGAGAGAAATTGCATTGACCTATATATAATTATTTGGTTTAGATATTGCAGTCTGAGTCAACTCTAGGACATTTATCTTCCCTTGTATTTACTGCTATTTACTCTTATCAAATCCAGCCAACTGTAAACTTGAAAGAGACAAAAAGCAGAGTAGGCATCCATCTGAGCATTATGAGCTCCTGATGTTAAGCCCTGATGAACTGAAAAATCCAACAAACATTATCAGAAATGTCTCATTCCTCTTTGTCTTAAAGCCAGAGAGAGTGATGTATACAGAACTTGTCATAATTGAAACGTAGGTTACTATCACCACTGATATGCTAATTTAGACCATTGGTGACCTGTTGGGTACCATGTATTTTGAAGGTGGTTTCCACAAATGCATGTGCTGAAGGAGTTAAGAAGGAGACACTCCTTTAAGGTCCCAACTGCTCCTCAAATCTACGTGCTAGGTGATGTCAGCTCTTGGAAACCTGGGGTTTAATGAACTTCAATAGATAAAGGTGCTGAAAAGTCTATACTACTTTGACTTTTGTCATCTTTAAAGCCAAGAAATCAAAAATTTTAAGATCTTTGTTTCTAGAGATATTCTTGGATAGTCTCAGTAGTAACTCAGGTGTACAGTTCCACCTGTGCAAGACTCTTAACTATGCTCTTTTATTTTCTTTTTATAAATAAATACATTTCTAGTCTGTGCTTTGTGGCTTACTGTAGAATAGTCTTTCAAGAGATAAAAGAAATGGATAATAAAAGAAATGAAAACCAGTTTGTAGCTTTTAAGAGCTATGTACAGATTCAAAATATGGTGAAACTGTGATTTGGGAACACTTTTCATTGCTTTTTCTTTTGGCAGCGTAAGATTTAGCATTATTAGAAAACCTGTGTATGAAGTTTGAATACTTCTTGTTCCCTTCTGTGAGTAGAAACACTTCCCCCCCCATGTCATGGGGTTTATATGATGTTTCTTCTCTACATAGAACTCTCTTGATCAAAGATTAAAGAACAAAAAAGGACAGTTATAGGCACTACATCTTTTTGAGGCATGTAAAAAGTAAAACGGGCAGGCTTTCAAGATGCATTCTGTATTCATCAGGCTACAGAAAAATAGAACAATATGGGGCCAAAAAGATAATGGCAAAGTGTGGGGGTTTAAACCATAATTGAATTCAGATTGTAGTGATCAATGAAGAGAGAAGAGAAAGAGATGAAGACACTAAAGCAAAGGTCGGGATAGAAGTTCCTTTGCTTCCTTCTTTCCAGATTACAATGACAGGAGACTTGTACTAACTGCAATAAAACGAACCTAACACCAACTAATGACGGTCACGTTTTATTTTTACTGGGAGAAATATTTTATAGAGAGTGTGCTTCTGTGATTAAGGGCTTTTTGAGTTTCAGACGACTCCCTAAATACTCTTAAACCTTTTCAAGATTCTCTTAACCTTGGGAATTTATTTACACAATCTGGAGAAGAGTTACTTGTGAGAATAAATACATAGGTTACCAGAAATTTACAAGATGTTGATAGAGGACAGGGACTACCCCAGGAAACTTAGGAAAAAATGCCTCTCCTATTTTTAGCCTTCCATTTTCAGAAACAAACTTATTTCTAATGTGAGGAGTGGTTTGTCTATTGTTTCTATTCCAAGGGCTCCAGATTAAAATTTCTTTTACGGTTAATTGTGAAATGCAGGCATCTTAAAAAGACAGAATATATCACAGCTATTAAGCATTATTCTTTACTGCATAAGGAAATTCTTTTGGAAGGATATGAAGCTCAGTGAGACTTAACGTTTCATATGTATAAATCACTCTGAACATGTCTATAATTACTGAAAAGGCAATTTTTTATTTGTTTTTAAAATGCGTGCATAATCACTTCCCTGTGAATGCAGAGCAGAAAGGTCAGTGCAGTTAGGGAACTTAGAGTCAGCAAGATACAGATAGGGTTTGCTTTGCCTCAGGCTTCCTATGAGGCTGAAAAAGAGTCAAGTCAGGCTGTTAGGCCTCCTGGGAATTTTTTTGGTGAAACATGGTTTGATTTGTAAATGCTGGCTTGTTAAAACAATGTTGTTTTTCAGAAACTTATTAGCACTGAAGAACCTTTGCCAAGCTTCCAGCAGGTTTTTTTTTTTGTTTTGTTTTGTTTTGTTTTTTTTTTTTTTGTTTTGTTTTTTTTTAGCTTTACAGCTACGTTTCTGAATTGGGCAACTTTGAAAATGAGAGGAAGGCTACCATTTTCATTTGACAGCTGCTGAGTGACAGTGGTTCTCTGATTCCTGAAAACGTATCTAGAAAATATTTTTCAAGAGTCAGAAAAACATTTTATAGGTAAAATTTGAATTCAGAAAATGTGAAAACTTGTAGAAAGTCAGAAATACTAAGATTTATCACTTTTTTTTTTTTAAGAGTTAATGGCAGGCTTGAAACATACTGAAAGCATGTAGAAATGCAGAGATTTATCTACTAACAAACCTTTGTAAAGTGGAGGAAAAAAAAAAAAAACAAACCAAAACCAACCCCAACACAAACACCAAAAACCAAAACGGAAGGTATCTTGTCAACTTAGGCTTCTATATATTTTTGTATATGGCTTTTAGGGCTTATGCCCCGTTACACGTCAAAGTTTATTCCACGTACTTCTGATTCAATAAAATCATGTAACAAATTATAATCCGATTAAATCCTCCCAAACTACCTTTTGATTCACTTATGTGGTAGATATTGGTTTGTATGTTCTGGGTGTTTGGTTTGTATGTTTATTTTACATTAGAATGGTTAATGGGTTAGAAATACATGTTGTTCTTTCTGGAGGGCACAGAGGTTGCTTCTGCCCTTGAGAGCAACTACATAGACTTGGAGTTACATGGGGAAGCAGGAGGGGCTCAAGGTGCTATTATGAAAGAGCAGGGAGCAAACATGAAGCCTCACCTCAGAGGTGACAAAGGTGCTTCCTAGAGCTTGGAAATGGGCCAGGTAGAGTTGTCTGTCATCTGGAAAGCTAGTGAATTGCCAGGCTGAAATCAAACTGAAAGAGGTTTATGAAGCCCCATGTGAGGAGCTTACTCAGTCTAAGAAATAATGAAATCAGAATCTCCTCAAGAGCTTTGGCAAACTTATGGTCTTGTCTAAACCTATCAATGGTCTTACAATAATCTTAACTAAGGGATAATCTTGCATTTCTGTAGGGAAGGAAAAAGATTTGCTCACTGACAGTTGGATAAGAGGACCGAGAAATCATGTTGATTTGGAAAAGAACCTCTGCAGTAACATAAATATATGAAGTGCCTTCAAAACAGCCTAGGGTCGTTATCCTAGTGCACAGAATAATTAACAGACACAGTGAGAGCAAATGACTTGAATAAAGCTGTATTGCGCTCATAACGGGAGTCTGACTTTTAGCCCTGTATAGACTGAAGTAGGTCAGATTTGAAGTCTTGTATCTGGTTACCCAGACACCTTAGCAGCACTGAGTATGAGGGATATATTGGGCCAGGTACAGCAATCTGGGAGCTCTTTCCATTTTCAGTAAATTAATCCTCTCACAGCATGAAATAAAAAGATCAGAACATGATGTTAAACCTCATTTTGTATTTTCAATTACTAGGGGATAATTATTTTCTTTTTAAGTCTTGGAAGATGACATGATCTGAATACTCAGATACCTGCTGCTTCTGCTTGCTTTCCTGGAAGCAGAGATAGTTCAACTGGGGGACTGCACAATAACATTAGCTTTATTTTGCAGCCTGGTAAGGCCCTGTATGTCATCTGGAGAAGAGTGCAGCACTTTAATCTTAGGTTTGGTGATGTTTGGCTTCATAAAGTTAGGAGTACAATGACACGGACTGAATTTTGTATGTGGGTTGGGAGCAGTAGGAAGTCGGACAGCAGCAACGTGCTTTGGGCAGTTGTTTAGTATTTAGTAAACCTGTTAGAACAAAGTGTTAACCTTGTTAGCTCTACTTATATTTCTGCACAAGTGAGTGTGAATGAGTAATTCACAAGAGTTCTCAAAGAGAATAGCTATTTTTTTAAAAGTTACTGTGGGGTGGCATTTTAAATACCACAGATTTCCTATTTTTTTGAATGAGAAATAACTGTTGATTTCTAACTGTATGTATATGTATGCTATGTGTATGATTGCTTTTTATTGTATAGGCCTGCTTTTCTCCTCATAGTTTTTTCGCTGGGTGAACTGCAGTGATTTCAAAGAAGAGAAATGTTAAGTAAAATGTGAAAGAGGCTAAACATGAACGTAATAGAAGATAAAAATATCAGTAGATTTGGCTCAGGTAATGGGTTTTGGCATTGATAGGATTCAAAATAAGCTGTATTGAAAGGTGCCACTAGTAACATAACTGGAAGTAGGGCAAAACTAATATAATGCAAAAGAATTATTATTTAAAAACACATCAGTACAACATAATCCTTTTCTGTCTTACATGTAAGACTCTAAGGATATGTGAAATGCTTATGCTTTTCTTATCTGGATGCAGTGAATTGCACCTGATTTGGCACAAATTTCTACTTCTCTTGCTTCTTCACTTCTTTGGATTCAATTTAAATTAAGAAACGGAATGTGCTGGGTTACTCATAATGCTTTTAGCATTTCAGAAAGCATCATCATGATGAGATTCGCCTAGGGCAGAAAATGGAAAGTCAGGGAATGAAAAGCTTCATAAGAACACACATTAAAAGACCAGTATCCCCTATTAACAGCCTTCCCGTTGAATTTTGCCCATTGATGTGCTAGAGATTACACTTAATGTATAGTTACTTTCCTTATACAGTGAAGTAGTCACGGGAAAAGACTCGTTTGGAGCACAATGCATGACAGTCTCTGTACTCTGTTTGTGTGCAGATATTATGTTTCATCTTTTGACTCTTACGGGCAGCAGCGGTGTTTATGTTTTAGTTACTAATGATGAAAACAGAAAGCTTTTATATTTATTCTTTTTCTCATGTACCTTCCAGTTATGTCAACCATTAACACTGAAGACACAACACAATGCTGGTACAGTTCTTCAGTTTTAGTTATGCATCTGTTGGCTTTTTAGGGAAAGAAGAGGATAAATTACTATTTCATTAAAATTAATTTGAGCTGTGCTTATCTTTCAAAGAACAGTGAAATTGTTTTATACAGTACAGTCTATAAGTGAGATCTAACCGAAATGCCAGACTGAGGGGAAAAATGTGATATGAATTTAAATAAATTGTATGGCTTGCTTGGCATTCATTCTTTAATTGCTTTGTCATATAAAAATACACATTGCTTGAGTAGGATTTAAGAGGCTTGGTTTGTTTGGGTGGTGGTTTGGGTTTTTTTAATAGTGCGAAAGGGAGAAGTTTCTGGGAGTAAAAATAAAATGGAAATGTTACTCACAATCGCTGGCCCTTGTGTTGTATTGCAGAATTATTTTTTTCCTCAAAAATGTTTTGCAAAAACAATGGCTGTTCCTTAATCAGTTCTGTTATGTCTGCTGAAATTTATTGTGTATGTGCTGTCCTTAATGCCAGGGACAGAAGGGAAGATAAAAATAACAGTAACAATCCAGATTATAGTTGGCATAGTTTCTGAAAATTGCAATTTAATTATGTATTCATTTTAAAAACAAACAGATCTTGTGCCAACTACAACAGTTTTAAGGGTTTCGCTGCTTATTTCCAGTTCTTGTGTTTATAATGGCTCCAGTTTTTGTAACACCTGAAACGGGCAACCTGGAGGTTATCTAAATGTTTATTTGAAAGGCAGACATATTGTAAGTTTGTTTAATTTTTCATACAGGTAATCTCCAAAATAGTTTTTCTTTTAAACCGTTTAAAAACAGAAATAATGTTATTTATATGTGATACCCATCCCCCCCCATGGCTTGCTTGCTGTTGACTGTGTTTTCATTGGAAGATGCCTTCACATTTTAAAGAGAAACCACATGTATGTACGTAATAGCAGTTAGAAATTTCACTTCTGTGAAAGGGCACTATGGCAAGTAGTCACTGTCCCAAGTTACTTGCCAGGAGGAATATGAAGCTGATGGTAGGGAGCTCTTCCTTCTGAAGTTCTGGGTCTGCACAGGGTTGGGTTTATGTTTGCCAGTACAATCCATTTGCTTTTCCTCAAAGGGTTAACAATTTGTTACAGATAAACTATACTGATAGGATGTTTTACATACGTTGGATTCCTTCTTCCTTTGCTCCTTCTGTTATCCTTAAACCCAGTTTTACCCAGCACTCGGGGTTGTGTTTCTCTAGTGATCAGTAATTGAGTATTTGTGTCTATAGCCCTGGGGCCTTTATTTTATAGTGCTGTGTCAGCATTTTGAATGTCTCTGCTATCATTTGTGCTTATCTGAGGACCCCTACTAAAGCACCGTGTTTGTTTGCAATAGCCTTTAAGCTGTGGTTTTCTAATCACAGAATCTTCAGAGTTGGAAAGAACCTCTAGAGATCATCTAGTCCAATTCCCCTGCTAAAGCAGGACTGACCAGAGCACATCACTCAGGGCTGCACCCAGGCGGGTCTTGACAGTCTGCAGAGAAGGGGACTGCACAACCTCCCTGGGCAGCCTGTTCCAGGGCTCTGTCACCCTCGCCGTAAAGAAGTTCTTCCGTGTATTTGATTGGAACTTCCTATGTTCCAACTTGTGCCCATTGCCCCTCGTCCTGTCGTTGGGAACCATTGAAAAGAGTCTGGCTCCATCCTCCTTAAACCCACCCTTTAGATACTTGTATGCCATAATAAGGTCTCCCCTCAGCCTTCTCTTCTCCAGGCTAAAGAGTCCCAGCTCTCTCAGCCTTTCCTTAATTTGTAACATATTTTATTAGCACAACCTAATCCCACATGCAGCCTTGTTCCAGGGTCATTGAATAGCTTATTACTCAAAAATAACAAACTATTGTAAGCAAAACATACCTTGTGGGCACACACAGATGCAATGTTCTGGTTATCATTGCCAGTGTCTGTACGTTCTGGTCATACGATGCGCAGATGAGCAGGTATGGTGGGATTTTAGATCTGAATTTTGAAAATAGTTGGACAGGACAAAGGGACCCAAATTTTATCCTTGCAACCCTGTGCATTCTTTTTGTCAAGTTTAGTGGATTTTGCACATATGTAACTCTATGTAGATTTTGCCTCTCTATTTTTAGTTTAAAATTATTTATTCTTAGAGGGCATCCACAGTGGAAGTTACAGGGAGGGAAATGGCCAGCCTTTGGGGTTTTTTCTGTGTAAAATCTTAAAGTTGAAGTATTGAAACTGGCAAGAAATCTTGCTACGAGTGAGCTATCCAAAATGACAGTGTTTGTTTAACTTGAGATCTGTGTTTCCAAATGGCTAAGAGCCATACAAAACCTGTCTGTAATTTATAACTAACACTAGTTGGCCTTACTGGTAGGAGAGATGAACCTTCCAGATAGACTTTAGTATCTTGAAAGCTGAAACTGGGATAATTTGAGTTAAATTCTCAAAAGCGTTGAAGGAGGTTTTAATTACAGCTGAGTCTAGTAGAAGCTCTAATATTTATAGACTCCTTTCTTCTGGAAATATTGGGCTTTGGGAGTCTCAGGCCAGGCAAAAGTGGAAGTACTTAATTTTTCAAAGAAAATACATTTATGCTGAGCTACATTGTGCCTGCTTTCTTTGCTCTCTTCAAACGCTTGAAGAGCTCATCAGATGCAATATTTACTTTGATCTTATTGTCCAGTTTTCATCAGGAGGCTCATAAACAGAAATTATGCTCAGAATGCTGCCAGGTGCTTTATGTGGTCACTGACGCTTATGTCACATCGTTGTCCTCACTCTGCATAAGCTTTGGGTGTGAAAGAAATCTGTAAACAGTTCAGGTTAACAGAAATCAAGTTCTTGTCCAAAAGTTAAATTGAACTGAGAACCTATCCTAATCAAGAATTTCTTCTTGATACTAGTTGCTAAATTATGCAGTTATTTATAGCAACATGTCTGAGGATAAAACAATTACTTACATTAGACTACCTGCATAAACTTCTAGTTGTAAATAAAATCAGGGAAGAATAAATTCCATACGTAAAAAATGTAGGCATGCCAAATAAAGCTAGGTAAATAATGTTATTTGATTAATTTCTGCTGCTGTTTATGGAAGATTATGACTCTGTAGACCTGCGGGTTTAAAATTAGCTTATTAGGAGGTCTGTTGCCTAACAAAATTGAACAGTTGTTAATAGAGTATGAAAATTAATATAGCGTAAGCATACCTGTTGTGAACTTTTGTGCAATATTAAGGAAGTTTGCACAAATCGTTAGCATTTTTGCAACTTTAGCAACACGTATTCCGGTGGCCTGAAAGTGATTAATTCTTTTTGGCTTGCCTGAACTTGAAGCAGTTTGGAAAAAGTATGTCTGTATGTGTAGGTGTGTTTGATATGTCTAGATATGAGCAGCTGCAAGAGCTGAGAACAAAACGAACACGGAGAAAACAAAATTTTTAAAGCAATCAAATGCAGCTGTATTAATCACTAGGAAACTGGAACTAGTTTCTGTTACTTTAAAAGTGGAAGAAAGAAATTAAAGGAAGAAGAAATGAAAAGCAGTTGAAAATTTGCACAAACCCTTTCCCTCATGCAAACAGTGATAGAGCAGTCAGATAATTAAGATGCATATGCCACATGACATTAAGCAGCTTTTTGTGAACTGTTAATTAAGATTTAATCAGTCACATATTTTATTCTTGTTGAACTAGAAGATTAGTGTTAATTTTTTGTGGTGTTCCCCTACTCCCTGTTGAAGGAAGTCAATGTATCTGAACATAATTTAGTGATCATAGCCTGGTGTGGTAATAAAAACAGACTAGAGGGACACTAACTTGATATTTTGGGTAATATGGTGAGTGTAATTCAGACGGCACAATTGACAAATTAAGTTAGTGCTTTCACTCTAAATTTTAAAAAATATTATGCAGGTATGTATAAAGTTGGTACACATTAGAACCATCCTATGGTTGTTAACATAAGAAAAATTGTAAAGGTCTTTCCCTAAATTCTTCATTTCATGAATCACTAATTGGTTTTGTGCTTACCACATTACACTCAAACTACAGGATTCAGACCTCAGTTCTGTATCACAAAACTAAATGCAGCTAGAAACTCTGTGAATAATTAAATCATGTTAAGCAAGTACTGCAGGTTTGGATTTTAATATACTTATGTGGCTTTCCCTAAATGTATTCATCCTATGGAAGTCAATATATTTAATCTTCAAAAATTTCTCCCCAGAAACTTATTTGAAGTAGATGCCTATAGGATGAATATATTGATATTGCTCTTCAGGAAGGTTATATGTTTTTTTAGTTATCCAACTTTTTGGATATCTGATTTCACATGCAATAGAGGCACCACTTTCAGGTGGGAGAGTTCAGTGTCTTCTGAAAACAAAGACCCTTAAAATGTCTTGAGGTGAGCTCCTAAAGACATGTAAGGTTCCATGCTTTACAAAGCTCTCTTTCACAATCTACTTCACCAACGTGCGTACTTCCAGGTCACTTTCCCTCTGTAAAGAGGTTAGGCCCTTTGTCTGCCCTGGCCTGTAAGAAAGAGCACTTTTCCCTATTAGACTTTGGGAGCATTAACAGAGAAAATCGAGGAGGAGATTAATTGCTAAATCTGTGTAGAGGGTGATAGAGAGATGTTATTCTGCGGAAAGCCCGTTACCTGGCGCAAAAGAAACTTCAGCGGCAAACACTCTCCTCGCTCTCTCTTTTGATCAGCATCTTGGTCAGCTCTAAGCAACTTGTAACTCTTTTCGGAGTTTTTTTAGTATGGTTCCTTATGCATGCAGTCATAGCAGTAGAAGCAGACATGAGGATGCAATAGCTCTATTCAAAAGCTATGAGAAGGACCTGTGTAGTTTAAAGATGAAAACCTGAAGAGCGATGTCCTGTATACTCGCATAACTGTGTGTGCATGTTGTATCTACTATATGTATGCAGGAGAGAGAATAAGCCAATGAACTAATTAATTTTCTCCTCTCATCTGTTCTTTGTTCATGCTGTAGTGATTTGCTCAGTAAAATTTGTCTGAGGAAGAACATTGGCAGATCCCTGCTAATGATGCCACTTCAAAATGCTGCCATTGAAGAGGTGATTAGAAAACTAGAAGCCACCTAGGCTACATTAGATGCATTAGGTGTATCTGTGCTAATTTCATTGTTTTTGGAAGAAAGAAAGAGTTCGCTAAATTGTTAAAGGTGGACAGTACATACACTATAGCAATAAAATCTTTTCGCATGAATTCATGCAAAGAAGATTATTCTTGAAATCTGTTTCTAGCAATTCAGTCTGTAGATAATTGCTGCTGTATCCATTAACTTAGTTTAAATCTTTATCAAATGAGCCATTTTTTAAACTGTCTTACAGTGCATAGCACTTAAATTTTTCTTTATCCCATTAAAATGCGTTAAGCTCCTATAGTGGCCTAATGCACATAATTATTCTAATTCTGCTGAAGTACTCTCAAATCTCTTTCACCCTGTTAAAGTAGTTAAATTGTCCTTGTTCAAGAACAGTAAGAGCTACACAGAGTAGGCTTGAAATAATATATAGAACTTTTTATCTACGTGAAGAGCTTTCAGATTTTATTTCTTCCATCTCAAGAGTGCTCACCCTACCTAGAAGAGTACAGAAAGCTCTGAATTTTAAATAATTGTGGTGTGTATGTATATATGTATAAAATTCTAAAGTTGTCTTTCAAAATCTAGCTTATTGTGTCTATCTGCAGTGGAAAAATAAGGTCCTAAAGAGGTACCATTTACTTTGTATTTCACTTAGTTTGGTAAACATTTTGTTGTCTTTCATTGTTACTCTCTGGTGCCCTTTTTGTGTGCTAAGATACCATTCTGGTACTGATTTCACTCCTAGGCACTTGCCCATCTATGAACTTTGTGTCACAACCTAAAGGGTTACTCAATCTGTGGGTGTACGAGGTTCATAGGATTCCGTAATGCACAAGGTCATGGAGGCTTTTATTCTCTAAATTTCTCTACTTTATTACAGGTTAGCACAAATCTCACAGAAATCACTACTAGCAAGTATAGCTATGATTAATAAAGTAAATATATATATATCTCAAGCTATTGCAAATTACTATCAGCAATCAAGAATATAATATCAATTAATATTATGGCAACAGTTAATAACAGCAACAACCAGTAGTACAGCAACAATTAAGTAGGTATAAACTGATACAGATTGCTACAAAGTTATCATTAGTGAAGCAATTTATTAACAACTTAACAGCAGATATTCTTGTGACAGATTACTTATATGGATATGTAATACCAGTATCAAGTGAATTAGATTTCAGAAGGGTCCAAACGATTCCAAAGGGGAGGACAAACCTATCCTAGAGGGGGAGTGAGGACCCACCTATCTCAGAGGTGGAAGGACAAACCGAACTAAGCCCAAAGCGGGGCCTGGTAAGAGTCCAAGATCTCATAGAAAGTTCATGCAGAATTCAGCCTCTTTAGGGAAGGAAAATTACACGCAGCACAGGAAGTTCTCAGAGAGAGAAGCTCCATTTTTGATAAAAATTTAGTCCTTTCTATATTGTAGAGACATAAGAGGGAGTAGGACAGCACCACTTTGAGCAGCCAATAGATGCTGGTAATTTCTGTTCTGTGCCTGTAACAGGCAATGCTGATGATGTTTCTGTTCTTTAAGACCAATTTTATTTTCCCAGATGGTTTCCACTTTTTCAGACAATAAGTTGTTGTTACAGGTTTTTTTTTTGGTTTTTTTTTTTTTTTGTTTTTTTTTTTTTGGTTATCAGTGGTATTTTAGGATGTCTCCAGGATTAAACTATGAACACCCTATTCATTGACTGGGTGATTTGCTACTTGGTTGGGTTTGGGGGTGGTGGTTGTTTTTGAAGCAGTCTAACTGCAATATTATCTTAATGAACGTGTTGCCCACTACATAATCCTCATACCCTGAAATATGTGTTTTGAATGTAGTAGTAACAGACAAGCGATATAGAAGTAGTTAGAAAATTATTTACCTGCAGGACTTACATACATGGTAAGACTAGGAAGACCAACCTTCAACTTCTTGTCTATATTCCTCAACAGCAAGCCACTACGTGCTAAAGGTACTTTTCCATATTCATATATAATCCTTCCTCAAATGGATTTAATTGTGTTAGCATACTTATTTTACTGAACAGCTTTTCTTATTCTCTGAACAACTTAAAAATGACAGGTTATAATCAACCCTCTTAATTTTTTCCATTATCATCTTTAGCCCACTTCTTATGGTGGTGTTGGTTCTGACCCATATGACTAATCTCTCACTATATTGCTTTATGTATTTATGTGCTATGAAGCTTTTATGTAATCTGTCCTTACAATATGAACAGAATCTTGATTGAAGTGGATTTCAAAGCCTTTCTTGTAGAAGATAGGTTTATTATTATGAAAACACTTTATATACCAATTTAGACATCAACTAATCTCTTATTTATTCAAGTAAGGTAGTAAGATTGAATTATGTTTCTATAAATTGTCTGTGCTTTCTTGGGAACATGTAAATTGTTTGGAGCTGTTTGTCATCATTGTTTTGCTAAGACAAAATGTATTACACTAGATTCACTGCTTTTGTACCATGCCATGTTTCTTAAACCTACTGTGTGAAGTTTAGCTTAACTGAAAAGGAAATTATTTCTCTCTATGCAGTAACATGATACTGCAGGCTAAGCTCTGAAAGTATAACATTTTAATACAGTGAGAGAGAGAGATGGTACACTGCTTAAAGGAAGTTCGGAGTTCAGTTTGCTTCTGGTATACGCTTACTGTTTGCCGATGAGAAGACTGTCTGGGAGCAGCCAACAGGGTATTATTTGGGGGAGCATTGGTCGTCTTTGCTGCCAAGACACACTGCTGGCTTATGTTCGGTTTGCTGTGTGGGAAGACTTTCAGACTCAGCAGGAGAGCTGCTTTCTATGTGGTGTAACTGCAAGGAGTTCTTCCTTTCCAAGTCCACATTTGCATTTTTACCCTGTGGAATTTCAGGAATCTCCTGTCATCCTGTTCTGACACATGCTTAGGTCGCTCTGAGTGGTGGCCTTGCCCTTGAGTGTACTGATTCTACCCCCCACCCCAGTTTGGTGTCATGAGAGAGGGCACCCCATCGCTTCTCCATGTCATCCACAAGGATGTTAAACAGGACAGGTACCAGTACAGACCTGGTGGTACTTCACTTGCTACCAGCCTCCAGGTACAGAACAATCTGCTCACCACTACCACCTGGGCCTGATCACCCAACTAGATTTTACTTATTTATTTTTTCAGTCCAGCTAGTCATCCACCCACCTAGCCCAGCTGTAACGCCCTCACCTGGATGCAAGGACACTGTGATAGGCAGTGTTAAAAGCCTTTCTACAGCTGAGGTAAATGATAGTGGGTGCTTTCCCCCTCATCCACAAATCCTGTCACTTCATTGTAGAAATCAATTGGGTTGATCAGGCACCTTTTAGCCTTGGTCAGCCCCAGGCAGGCCATTCCTGATCAGTGACCATCTCTGTGTCCAAGCTGAGGTGTGCCTGGCGGGCAGTCCCTGGGCTGGCCTGCTGGCCCTGCTGCACTGAGATATTCAGTCCAGCTGCATGGTGCCTATCCCAGCCAGTTGAGGAATGCTGCTGCTCCTGATGGGGCTCGGCCATGTCCCAGGGCCCCAGAGGCAGAGCTGAGGAGCTGGTTCCCGGTGGCTGCTCTGACCCCTCACAGGTGCTGCCCCTCTACAAGCACCCTCATGCCCCAGGGCTGGCCAGCCTTACTGCCTTCCTCACTGCCAGGCTGCCCTCCTGCCCCGGTGCACTAACTCTTAACAGCTGCACAGTTTGGGGAATAAATCCTCAGGTGCTTCCAATCAGAAATGATTAGCTCCCAGTTCCTTCAGCCTAGGAAGGGGAGGGCAATAGAGAGGTTATGGCAGGTGTGCTGCAGGGCCTTGGTCTTCCTTGGAGAGCTGTGGAGCAGGGAGCCTGGCTGGGCAGCTTTTGTGAACCCTTCAGCAACCACCAGACTGAGATATTTGCTGCTGGCTCACATAAGCAAGGTATTTATATAAAGAAAATCTTATTTAAATATGGGAAGTTACTGGGTTAGTATGCCTTGTGTGCCCTTTCTGTTTGTGAAGTCCAGTGGCTTCTGAGATATTGTGACTCCTCGCACCTTCACTAAGCCCATGGTCTGTCTCCCTTCTTCCCCAGTTAAGTGTCCTCCTGGAAGCAGTTACTGTCTGAAGGTTGGAACTCACTCAAAGTCTGTTGCATCTCGGGCAAAAGGCTTAATCTTGCTTTAATTCTCTTTTTGTAAACTTCCAATCATAGCATGCTCTTTTCCTCTGTCTGTCCTTTCTCTTTAATTGAGAAGCTGTTCAGGGCAGGACCTGTTTCTTTTGTTTTGAACATCTAGCACTGAATATGCAGAGAACCTGTGCCTTGCAAGTCTGCTGATGTTACTGTGATAACAGCTAGCTTGCTAAAAAAGCTGAAAATATTGTCCCAGTGTTAATGTGTGCGTGTCTGCTATTACGGACTATCAACCTGCAGGGCAGACAACACAGTGTGTCTTGTCCAGGACTGTGTGGAAGCTGATTGATTTAAGTTTGTGACTTGCTTCTTTGGAGTTCTTGTCTTTTCAAGCAGTGGTGGCAAGTTAGGATTTAAGGGTTTTGTCCTGATGTTGTTATATGTTGATACAAGTGCAGAAGAAAGAGCTTGCATTTTATGTAAACAGCTACTTTTTATTTTTAATGTATTCTTCTGGTTGCGCATATTGCTGTGAATTAACTTGCCTTATTCCATAACATCCAGTATGTTGCTTCACTTCTGATTTTGAAAGCATAAGATTAAGAGCTAGTTGTAAATCATGAATGGAGGTGCCCAGGGATCAGATCCTAGGCTCTGTAGAGCTGTTAAAGTTCCATTCTGCTCAGTCAGCTGGAGTTTCCAATGCTGAATGAATTTGCATTCTTCCAGCTTTACTTGAATTTTTTGAGGTGGGAGCATATTCAAAAGTCTGAAAATGCTTGGTAAAGACATGGGTGCTTTTGTCACTCCATGCATTTCCAGTATGTTCAATATCTACTGAAGTGCCTGTAGATATTTGGTCCCGCATGTTTCTACCACAAATGTTTGTGTGTATTAAGCCACTGTTTTGGTCTAGCTGTTAAATGTTAAGGAAGTGTTTAATAGTCATTGCCCTAAGTAGTGTTAATGGAAAGGGAGGCTGAAGGGTGATGTGTTAGGGGTTTTTTTGTTGTTGGTTTTTTTTTTTTTTTGGTTGTTGACTTGTTTCAGGAGGTGGGCGTCTGAGGGCTGCAGGTGTCTTTGTCTTATGAGCTCAAAGTTTACACCTTAATGCATAAAGGAAGCTCTTTCGGGAATTAATGATCCTGAGTATCACAAAGGTCTGGGAGACTGCAGTGTTAATGAGTATGAAAGCCAGGCAGACTTCCTGGGGGGAAAAAAAAGAAGTCAGAAACAGTAGCAGTAACCTTTGACAAGTTCACAAGTAGACCATTCTTAATGTGCAAGGCAAAATTGTCATGTAAAATCTTTTCAAAATAAGGAAGCTGCTATGATTTATAGCAATTGAGACCCTAGGAAAATGTACCAGTATGACTTGATCTCTGAAAGAAGATTGCATCCTCCAAATTATGTCATCTTCTGAATTTGAGAAGAAGGTTTCAGGATGTGTATGAGGTCTCTGATAAATTGCTACATTTACTTAACCTTAAGTCCTGTAATTTACAGGCCTGGGTGATGTGCAGTTCCTCAGATAGGCAAGAAGAAGCCATAAGTCATGGCAATGCATGGAGGAGCCTTTGTATTTCATGACTTCAGAAATTTAAGAAGCAGGAATGTATCTAAATTTATTCTTTTAGGTCAACAAAAGAGCATGCAGCATAACAGAAATGGTGATCCTGGTTAATTGCATCATCATTTGATAACAGGATGAAATTAGCACATTTGAGTAAGGGTTGTGATAGTGCAGACATTATTTACAGAGGACAGTATGTTGCCCAGCCCTGTAATCTGTCTTGAAATGATTGTAGAACCTGCTTGTATCACCTGCATTTGCATTTTGTATGGTTGAATAGAGGCAGATATGTTCTGCCTGTGACTGCTAAAATTGATTTTGTGCCTACTTATATTGGACTGACCCTAGACTGTGTATTTATTAATCTGATGGAATTAAACAGGCTTTATTTAACATCAAGAAAAAAAAAAAAGCATGTTAGTGTTAGCTGTTAAGTAAAATTGAAGGGGGGTGGTGTGGTGGAGAATAAAACTGTTCTGACTTTCCATTAGTGATACTTCATACTCTACCTGGAAGCCAGTTACAAAAGTAGCCCTTAGAGGTCTGTCTTGGAACTGTTAGGTTTATTATCTTTGTCAATGATCTGGAGGAGGTGATGGAGTGCACCCTCATCAAGTTTACATGACACTAAATTGGGGTGCAGTTAATGAACTGGGTAGCAGCTCTGCTGAAGAAGACTGGGGGTTCTGGTGGGCTGAAGGCTGGACGTAAGTCAGCTGTGTGTACCGGCAGTGATGAAGGCTAAGCTGCATTGACTCAAGCATAGTCAGTGCAGCTAGGGAAACTGGTATTCCCCTTTACCTGACGCTCGTTAGAATACTGTGTCCAATTCTCTGTTGTCTTAGTATGGGACAAGTGTAAGTAAACTTGAGTGAGTCCAGAAGAGGGCCACCGAGGTGGTTGGGGTTGAAGCATATTGAACTACAAGAAGAGGCTGAGAGAACTTGGTTTGTTTTTTCTGGAGAAGGCTGAGCAAAGACCTCATAGCCTAATAGCTGTTGAGTTGTATGTAAGGAGTTACCAAGAAGATGGAGCTGGGCTTTTTTCTGAAGTGTATGGTGGGAGAATGAGAGACTAGCCAAAAAATGAAGAGGAAGATGTTCCAATAGAGTATAAGGAAAAAAATAAAAAAATAGCACTGTAAGAATAATTAAGCATTGGAACAAGTTGCTTTCGAATCTCCATGCTTGGTGGTTTCAAAGATCCACCTGCTTTGAGATTCAGAGATCCCCTCTGACCTGAATGATTGTTATCTTTAGAAGTCATTAGAAATAGTCAGGAATCCCTGCTATATTAATTTTTGCCTGATTATGCGAATGGAGTGATTGTAGCTTAGGCTAGTCTCATTTCTCCGTTTATGTTTTGACTGCCAGATAATAAATCCTAAAATTTGTAACAATTTTTGGAAGTTGGACGCTTCTTAGCTGCAGTTCTTCTTTTTAATCAAAGTCTCTATCAAGTTTCTAAGCAAAATTGTAAACTTGTCTACAGACTCCCTCCTGATGATTTAAGCCTCTTAACTGTAATCCAGATTTCTAATAAAACCATATCCAAATATCTCTCTCTCAAAGAATTTTTTTACCAGTGTTTCAGTGTGCTAGGCAGTTGGTGCCTTGCAGGCATGATATTAATCCAAATTTACTTTACTGTAGTTAATAAATTCACTGACTTCATGGACAGTATTTGGAACAGCAGAATAAGAGGAGGATGGTAATTGTAGAATATTAATTGTACATTTTCTCTATTTGCCTCTTGAGCTGTATGTAGTCAGTGTTTCTATAGCAGTTTCACTTTATTGTGTTTAAGAAAATAGTGAAAATAGTAAAGGTAGGCCTCACTTAATTTGGTCAATTTACAGCATGTTTCCACTTCATATTTCCGACCTCATATTTAATGTGTCATCTTCTTGCTAGTATGCTAAATTGCTTTTAAACACAACACTTTTTTTCACTGAAGTCTTTTACAACAATTAAGAGGTTGATGGGTGAGTAGTAAAATGGGCATTTAATTTGAGGATTCTTTATTATCTAATAAAGAGAAGGCATTTTAATAATAATGCTCCATCAGTAAAATTAGTGCAAGTTTTGTGAAAACTAAATCATAACAGGCATGATGTAAGGTTGTTAAGAGGGTGTATTAATGGATGGTCTGAATGGTTAGCAGAAATTAATGGAAAATAAAAGCAGCAGCATTTTTGACACAAGGCAATGTATATATTTGAGAAGAGAAATACAGATTGGTTATTGGAACCTCTTAGCACAGCACTTGACGGTATTGAAAAGAAGTTTAATGGATGTGTTTATTTAATGAAGTCCTGTACTTGAAAATCCAATACAAGAGACCACTTAAACCTGAATTCTAGTCATGTTTTTAAATTCCATTGACTTCAGTGGAGCTTAATACTTCGTCAGACTGAGAGCCCAATTGTCTAAATTTTTCTAGTCAAATATTGGAACTAATTTGGTGTACTGGATTCCATTTATTTGACATCGTAGAGCCCTAATACTGTTTAATTTTCAAAATACTGTTTGGTAGTCATTTGTCTGCTTCTAAAGGACTTCTTCATTTTGCAATAAAATAAGGCTCCTGCATGTAACCTCGTTAAATTTGAAGTGGAGGAAAACCACATGTGACTACGGTCATTAATTTTTGTACTTAAAATTTTGAATTCAGCGAACTTAAGAAGAACTCACGTCAAACATGCAGAAAACACACAGTATTTGAATCACAGAATGGTTCTGGTTGGAAGAGACCCTAAAGATCACCTAGTTCTAACCCCCCTGCCATGGGCAGGGACACCTCCCACTAGACCAGGCTGCTCAAAGCCCCATCCAGCCTGGCCTTGAACACCTCCAAGGATGGGGCATCGACAGCTTCCCTGGGCAACCTGTTCCAGTGCCTCACCACAGTACCTACAGTAAGGAATTTCTTTCTAATATCCAATCTAAATCTCCCCTCTTTCAGTTTGAGTCCGTTACCCCGTGTCCTATCATTATACTCCCTGATCAAGAGTCCCTCCCCATCCTTCCTGTAGGCCCCCTTCAGGTACTGGAAGGCTGCTATAAGATCTTCTCGGAGCCTTCTCTTCTCCAGAATCTTGTGTAATGATGTGAAAATAGTATTTTGAAGAATCTTTTATCTGCTTTCTTGCTCAGAAAAGCCAGCAGACTGACTACTCTCCTTGCTGTTGTTACTGACAAAAGAAAAAGACTAAATTGACAGCCTGCATTATCTTTTCATCTTAGAAGTGGTCCATTATGAGCAGTGCTGTG
Source organism: Rynchops niger (assembly GCA_013400035.1). NCBI lineage: Eukaryota > Metazoa > Chordata > Aves > Charadriiformes > Laridae > Rynchops > Rynchops niger. The sequence goes on from VXBH01003390.1 coordinate 74,206, forward strand.
CAAACAACTGTGACCTTTAAATGTTTCTCAGCATTGGAGACAGTCTGTAAGCATAGATTTTAGTCTGTAGTGTAGCATGAGTAATAAGAACTGCATTTTTCTCTCTTGAAGTCAGTGGTGTTTGCATGGGACAAGGTCTATGTCTTTGTTACACCTTTGCATAATACTAATATTTGTTACTGTAGCACTGAGACAAACAATGAAGAAATACAGCTTGATTCCCAGGGGTTTTCCAGTTCAAAGTGAATCTGTCTGCAGATCTCCTTGTCTTGCGAAGTTCAGGCTTCACTTCACTAAACTGAAAGGAAACTTTTGGTCAAGACTTAGAAGCTTGGTCAAGCCAACCTCATGTCTAACTCTTAATAGTCTAAACAGCCAGGACCGTATTTGTGGATCCTCCTGCTCTGACCTCCTCAGCCCATGAGTCTTGTCCTGGTGGACTGAGCTGAAAAGCAGCATCGAAGTAGAATGCTTGGCTTAGACTCTTCTGGGGGTTTTTTCTTTCCAGTGTAAGTCTCCAGGCCCCAGCATAGACTCCTAGTGCTCATGAACAGGAAGGCCAGGTTTCAAGCTACTGTAATTGAAGTCAGCAGACAGTCTTACAACCTGTGATTATATGTGACGATGGTGCTGCATCATTTGAGATGTCCAAGGCTTGTGTGGTTCGAAGTAGAAAGGTGTCCATATCCAGGCCATAGGTAGAAGCTAGTTTTGACCTCTTAACAAGGGAAGTTGTTGAGCAATCCACTGTGAGTCAGTTGACAACCTTTAAGAGAGAAGGAGCAAAATTATTACAAAGCTATGTCAAAACAAACCTGAAAACTATCTGAACAAAAATAAAAGGGCAGAAAGAGCTTTCTGCTGGCACAGATGGATTTCTGATGGCTCACATATTTCAAGAGGGATATTTTGACCCCTGGCCAAACAGAGAGCAGTCAAGTTTAAATACAGTTTTTAAGTGCTTTAGTAACAATCATAGGTTGTTTGCTTTGTAAGGAAACTAAAATACCTGATATCCACTAAAAAAAAAACTGGAAACAACACGTAGTGGTCCCAAGTATCATTAATAACAGTATACATAGGCAGGGTTCAGCTTGAATATAAGCATGTGTGGTATTTTTTTTTTTTTTTTTTTTTGCTCAGTACGCCAAATTTCAGCACATTTTTGTTTGCTCTTGTATTAAGACCTGCTTAACAGTTTGTTCTTGGGAATCAGACCTCTCTGGAGTATTTCCCTTTGGGATAAGTCTTGTTGTTTTAAGTAAATGAACTTCTGGGTGTGTTGTGAAGATTGCACAGGCAATTTCTCAGTAGAAACTGATTAAAATTATTACAATTGCAGATTCATAATACTTTTTTATTTCCAGAGACAATGTGATTTACTGAGTAGGGCACTGAGCTGACAGACCTGGGTTCTCTTTGCTCTTCTGCTGATGATCTGCTCTATGTCCTTGAGCAAGTTGCTTCCTTACACTTGGTTTGTCATGTCTAGGTCGATTACAAACTGATCAGACCATAGACTGTCTCTTGCCATGTGTTTGAACAGTAGCTAGAACAGTGATGACACAGTGTTCTCAGTCAGGGTTTCTGAGCGCAACAAGAATCTTCATAATGTGTGTTTACACTTTTTGAACTGATGTATTGAAGCTGCCATGCTGTAACATAATGATGCTGAGTGAAGGTGGGGAAGAAGCTAGGTAGCTAGCTTGTTGGAAGTGTGACATTTTAGTATGCTTCATATACCCTGCATCTCTAAAAATACTTAAGGATTAGCTTCACTGAAAGCAACCAGATCAATGGCATTTTGATAACAGTATTTGATCTTTTAATACCTGAATTGTTAGTTATGTGAGAGAGAAATAGATGCTTGGGCTGTAGGTCTGCTCAGTTAGCTGTTAAGATACATGAAAACCTTAATTCCACTGTGGGTTTTTTGTTCCGTTTGTTTGTTTGGAAAAGGTCTCAACATATCTGGAACTTCTAGATACAAGCAGTAAGAAGGATTACTGTATTAACAAATACAGGTTTTGAAGAATCCCAGGACATGATTTGTTTTGTCCTTTTCAGTCAAAGTCTGGAAATTAAAGTTCAGAGATTGAATGATCATTTGGAAAACCATTTTTCTTTTACATTTTCCAGTTACTTTGGTTTGGGGAAGGGGAAGAGAGAAAAAGCTCATGAATTACAACACAATTTAAGATTGTGAATGTAGTAATGTTGTAACAATTAAAGCTCTTTTTAAGTCCTATGAGTTTGAAATGAGAATCATGTAGATTTTCTCTATTACTCTAAGCAAGAAAGTTCATGTAGGACTGCATTTAATGATACTGGGTACAGTGAGACCCTATGGGAAGGGATCCCTTCGTTGCTCTGTGTTTCTTTCTGTCCTTTTTAGTTGATGGTTTTTCTGCTTCCTTGCGTTGTTATTTTTCCCCCTCCTGTTTTCTCAGATCCAATGAAGAAATGTAATCTTTTGAACCTTGTGCAAAACAAAATAGAGCTACTTGCTGTATTTAATGTCAAACACAGTCACAAAGACAGCAACCTCCTGTATGTCAAAACTAATGTCATTTTCTGTATCTGCATCTCTGTTTATTATCATTCAAATTAGGAATTTTAGCCATAACAATAGCCTTAGCCGTATTAATAGCATTATTCACTAAACAGCATTCCTTGTTTCAAGTTCAAGCACAAGTATCAAGATCCAGCTACTCTGCCTGAAAATACCACACACAGGGAAGAACCATGAAGTGTAAGGGAGAGGGTTAAAGACATCATGGCCTACTGGGTTACAGAAAGCATAGACAGAACCAAGATCAATATTTCCCTGTGGTATTCAGTCTAGCAATACAGGTGGAAAATAAATGGTCATTGGAAAACAGACGGCAGTTGCCTGAGAAGTTTCACCCCATTCCTTGCAGAACCCTTCTGATTTGAGTTGGTTATATGTTGGTATATCTGAGAAGTAATGTTGAGTATGAATAAAAGCATGATCCTTAGTTCATCTCTGTAATTATGAACTTTATCTCTGCAATGTTATTTTTCTATTGTTGTGCTTGTAATTTCCTGCTTTAAACATCTTATGCCTTCAAAAAGCATCACTGGGCTGTTGTCCTGTCCTGGGGTGTAACGGTGCATAGACTTCGACTCTTCCCAGGGATGAGCTTGACTCATTCATTCTGCCTTTTTCTCTGCAACTTGATGGTATGGATTTATCGTGTTTACCAGCTGACCTTTGTGTGTTAGTGTATTGTCAAATGATACAGCAATGGTGCTACATACCATGTTTAGTGCTTTAATTCTACAGGTATGACTCTCACTTACTTCTGTCAGCTCTTACGATAGAGAAACTACCTGTATTGTAGTTTGTGGGGCAGTTCTTTTACCGCTGCAAGTTCTTCATTCTTGAATTTTTGCTTGGAGGATGCAGAGCTGTGCCAGAGCATATGCTTTTATTTCATTAGAAGCAGAATCTACAGTACTTGAAAATAAAAAGACATTTCTTAAGCATTGCACAAATCTTTGAGGTTTTTAGTACTGAATCTTGAAGTATTTGACCCATGAGAGTATAATTGAACCAAGCGATTCAACACCTTAGGGCAATGTATTTTTTATTGATCTCAACTCTACACTATTATTGTTGTTTAATGAGGAACTAATGTAACTTCTAATGAAGCCACATGGCTGTTGGATAGAAGAACTAATGTTTTATTTCCCTTGTGACAAAATATACGCTCTTCAATTAAAATCTAGGAAGTAAAATTAATACCAATGTAAAATTTTGCAAGAATTATTGTCAAGACTGAAGCATTTTAATTATGTATATAAATTGGATAATGAGATTGAAAGCATGCTATTGGAGTGCCTGGGCAACCCATGAACTCAATGAAGACCACTTAAACAGTGAAATATGTAGAGGTAGGAGGAAGCATTGGATTTCTTCTTAATACTTCTACCTTACAGATTCTTTTCCATCAAGTTGCTACTAAGTACGTGGCCTGACTACCAAACTGTAGAAGACCTGTTTAGCAGGAAAATTGCATAAACTGGGAGATGAGCGAGTCTGTTTTGAACTTAATAGGCAGATATGATTGGCTGTGTTGTCAGTTTGCAGTACCCTATTCCTACAGCATGCTCTTTCCCGTTCAAACACAGGTTTGGATTAACCCCTTTATCCAGATGAAGTGGCCTTAACGGTGATTTCTACGTTAGCCCTATAGCCCACTTTCAGTTCTTATATAGGAGTGGTTCCTACTTAGGAAACAGTCCTCTGCTGGCTTGTTCTTCTGCCACTTCTCTTACTTGTAGCCTTCAAAAGATAACGTTAGGGCTGTTTTTGAGGAATGGAACAAGTTATCACCTCTTAAATTTAGGGCTGTGCCTGCCAGCAGTTGAGCAGACCAGCAGCAGAAAGGAACAATATGGGAACAGGAGGATTTGCACAGGCAGAAACAGCTCAGGTCAAAAATTAAACTCAAATATTCTGTCTTATTGACTGAAATTTACAAAAATAAAACATCCATTTCAGGTACTCGTTCATTACAGAATTGCAAGTGGGAGGAAGTAGTCTTTGACACTGCTTAGGTGAACCCCATTTATTTCATAGTTAGAAAAAGCGAAGAGGTAAGGACTGCAGTTGAAATCAGAGAGTAAGTTTGTTTAGGAACAATCTCTGAAGGTCTCTCTACTTGTCCTTTTTGAGGACATGTGGCTCATCTGCCTTTCTTCCAGTAATCAGGATCCTCCCCTGGTAGCCACAAACTTTCAGAAATGATAGAGAGCAACCTCGAAATGATTTTGGCCTACTCTTGCAAATAGTCTCAGATTCATCCCATCTGATACTATAGACTTGTATGGATAATAGACTTCACTGCTCCATACCTCTACCTGTTGTGGATAGTGCCTCACTTCCAGAGACCTTGCTTAGTGATCTGACATAAATCACGTGGAGACCAGGTATGAGCTTGTATCCTACTGAAGGAGAGTTCTATACCTACACAATCATATTGGTATCTAAGCTGGGTGCTATGGGGTGTGCTGCTGGAGTGGGGAAGGTAAGAATGGGTGAGGCTGCTGGGCCACTGCTACCATGTCATGTGCCATGGAACAGTAACAAAGGGACCTCGGTCTGACCTGTTTCCAGCTGCAGCTACTCAGAAGACTGGAAAATGAAACTCTGTGGGGTAATGAAATACTTACTAAGCCAGACAAAAGGTAAGCCCCTGATCCAGTAACTGTTTAATATAAAGCACTAAACTTTACTAAATGCAGTAGCAATGGCTGTTCACCCTTTATAGTGGACTCGCTTGTCTCAGTGCTTTAGTCATGTGGCCATGGAATTGTTTTCTCATCCCCTTCTAGTGTGGGACCATTTAATTCTCATGCAAAATAGAATAGCTTTTACAGAAGCAGTAGAGAAAACTCAGATCAGGAATTACCAACGGCTGGCAGCATGAGGGATTATTGTTAGCAAGAGCAGTATTGTTACGTGGTCCTGTACTTTCAGGCTGGTCATTCATCCATCTAATTGCCACGTTGTTCAATGGAAATCTGTTCTTAAAGTCATGTAGGGTGAGAATAAATACCCACATAAATTTCCCTGGTTAAAGCCACTTAACCTGAATGACTCCTTGAGCTAATTGGAATGAGTACTGTCCCAGCCATGGTCTAAAAAAAGCACTAAAAGAATACTCTGTTTTTCCATGTCTGTCACTTTTATCACTATCGTTGCTTCCCCTATCCTTTTCTGCTGGAATAACATTTTTCCCAATGGTAAAACGAATAAGTTATATACAGCAGTGAAATTTGGTATCCAAGTCCCCTGGGAAGCTCTGAAAATCTTGTACAAAAATTTTATTAATGGAAATTGTGCATTTTCTTGCAAGATTGATCTTGTAGTTATTGTTCTTTCCAAAAATGGTGAAGTGTAATGGACTCTTTCTTTTGCTGTTTTATTATGGTTTGCTGATGTGATTTATTTATTTTGTAAGAAGGCTTCTTCTCAATTAAAATCAAGATATGCAAATATCAGAGGAGATTTGTGTCTCCAATCAAGCTGTCCTGGTTTTGAAACTCCAGGCAGAAATTACATGCCTAAAACCGCAGTTTTGCAAAGGCTTCTGCTCCTTTTGGCCTGCTGCTTAAAAGAAAAGCTGGTATGTAATGATAATTACAAGTTTACCTTCTGTCTCAGTAAAAAGAAAAAGATCTTAAACAAAAAATATTACAAAGTACTATTCTAGTCTTGAGCCTGAATTTTAGAGCTTAGTTAAAAGGTTTCCTAAGTTCAGAGGTGAGCTAAGCTTGAAAAAATTTTCATGTGTTCTTAGTTAATGCAGCAAGTGCTCTGCAGTATTGTTTTCATGAGCATCTCAGAAAACTGCAGGACTTGCAAGAATCAATTACAGCATGTGCTGCCACGCTCTCATTTTCTAATTTTTTTCCATTTTATTTGTACACTTAATGCGTTCAGTATAGCTCATGCTCATTTTCCTGCTGACTGCACTATATTTTGGAGTGGCACACTCCTTTCATGCATAATGGGAGATGCCCATTGTGGATCACTTGCGAGAAAATGTGACGACTCATAGATAGTGTGAAGTGCTTTATTGTATACTAATTTAAATTACTGCAATGTAATGATAATTACTTCTTTATGAAAAGGGTCCCAAGTGCAATCTACGTGAATTCCTACCCTCAATAACAAAGAGTAGCGATAATGGAAAAAAACCCCAAACCTGCAAATTTGATATGGCTGGCCATGATTGGTATTTTTTTTTTTCTGCTATTCTTAAATCTAAAATAATTGTAGTTACTAGAAAAAGTACCCAAGGGCCAAAATGGAAATTTTTTATCTCTGCTTGGAATAATACAAAAAGAGTTGAAAATAAAGATCTTTTATATAAAAAAGCTGCCAATCATACTTCTACCTTTCAGTTTCTCTGATATCTTTTCTTCCTCAAGAAGTAACTAGATTGCATTGTTATTTACTGATGAATGCTAGTTTTTTGTCAACAACCCAAATAGTTAAGTGCCTGACAAATCATCTAGTTAATTTACTTGTCTCTGAGACTAATAGCAAAAAATAGTGTACCCAGCACGTGCTTCTGTCAGTCCATCATGTCAGGAGCTAACTGGAGAGGTACCAGTCTTCACAGGCCCTCCAGCTGATACGCTGCACAGCGTGACTGTGCTAACAGATGTGGCTACTATTTTTCCTGCCTAAATTATCAACGTCTGTGAGAAATTTTCCTTATTAAGACTGGTAAATGAAGTTGCAATGAAAAATTATTAAATACAGTACAAGTACAATAAAGCAGCTTTCAAAGTAAATGTAAATTAGGATGGCAATTAGGTAGCTCAAGTCTTAATAAATGGCTTGGAGAGGAGAAGAGTGATGGAAAGGAGCTGTCAAATTGCTGGAGGGGAAAGTAACTCACGGGTGCTGTGATTTTGAGTGACAGTGGTGCTGTGAGGACCTGGTGCCATGCTTTCCAAGCAGCGTTTCAGGGTGACTGGTACGATCTTATACTCTTCTCCCTACCCACTGAGGATGGTCGTTGTGAGTTTTGTCACAACTCCAGACTCCTCTGGGTTTTTTGGTTTTACACTGTTTGCATCTCTGACTGCATCCATGCAGTGCTTTCTGGCAGTGCTTCTCTCACTGTTAAGCCCGGCATTCAGCACAGTATTTTCCTACTGGGTGTGAAAACCTTTTGACGCTTTTGTTCTTTAGTTATTGTTCCAGCCTCCCATCTTAATTTTTAGTCTGTTATTCTGCCCTTATCTTCTTTTTTTCAGTAACATATGCTGTAAATATGGCAGGTGTAGTCGTAGCCTAAAGATGCTGTATGTTATTGCCGTATTTACTTGTGTAACAATACTGTCAGCTAAAATGTGTGTACATTTTTGTGTATTTGATGAGCTACCATTCTGTGTTATTTGCATGCCTCAGGACACTGCAATCTTTTTTTCCTTTTGCCTTTTGGGGTTTTTTTTGAGAGGTAACATGATACTGTTCTCATTAGCAACTTTCATCTTTCCTGTGATTAAGTTGATATTTATACAGTACTAGCCAGAAGTAAATAGCTTTCAACATGCTGAGCATAGCCATGAGTAACACAGTGGTCAGCATGCTTTTGCCCTCTTTCCCTAAGAGCAGAGCACAAGCAGAGCACCTTAATAAGCTAGATACATGAGCATTTACTAAAGGCAAATTACTACACTTAACCTTCTTTACAGAAGATGGCTATTTTGGGGTATTAGTGTTTCTCACCTATACCTTTGAAAGTTGCATAACTAAAATAAAATGTGGAAGTGTAGGAATTACAGGTGTAGATTCCTCAAGTTTTTCTCGCCGTATAAGGTAATTTTCATTTTTTAGTGGGTTCCTCCGACTCCGTGTTTCCCTGTCCCTTGCCCATAACCTATGGTTAGCCTTGGAGCCTCTTTCACAGACACTTCTACGTGTTTCTCATCACGCTGAATTGCAGTCATGGGTTGTTTATGGGAGTTGGTTCCCAAGCCTGCTGTGCTATCCATGCTGCCTTTCTGTTGTGAGTTTGGCAATGATTTTATTTTAGTATCAGGCTGTGCTTTGGTCTAGGAAATCATATAAAATGTCAGGCTTTGCCTTTTCCCTATGTCTGAGCAATCATACCTGGAATTAACAAAGGATTTGAAATTTTCCAGTGTTCTCAAGAGATTTAGGCTGTGAGAGCCTGTAGCCTTCTCCTGCTTAGGTCTCTGTTTACTTTGTTATGATCCAAGGAGGGAGAAAGCACTAAACCAAATAAATGTCCCATCCCTAATGTTATAGGTGTGAGTGCCCATTCCTAGAGCTCACTCAGGTGGTATCTGTGACACAGCAATAACAGCAGGCTTTATATTAGTTTTGTATTTGCTCATTTGTATAACTTTTGTGTGTGTGAAGTATGGGAGTGAGGCTTGCAAAGGACTGAAATGATACTTGATTTTTCAAAAGGCATCTGGAAGGGTGGACTGAGTTCTTTCTGAGTTTACACTCAAGAGCCCAGCTGCTTCTGTGAGGCTTGAGGATGTATAAGGCAGGCAGCCACAGCACTACCCCATTCATTGTGGTGGGCTGACCCTGGCTGGACACCAGGTGCCCACCAAAGCCACTCTATCACTCCCCTCCTCAGCCCCAGGGGAGAGAAAATTTGACAAAAGGCTCATGGATTGACATAATGAAAGGGAGAGATCACTTCCCAATTACTTCATATGCAAAACAGACTTGATGAAATTAATTTATTGCCAATCCAATCAGAGTACGGTAATGAGAAATAAAAACTAAATCTTAAAACACCTTTCCCCACCCTTCCCTTCTTCCCAGGCTCAACTTCACTCCCAATTTCTCTACCTTCTCCCCCCAAGCAGTGCAGGGGGACGGGGAATGGGGGTTGTGGTCAATTCATAACATGGTGTTTATGCTGATCCTTCCTCCTCAGGGAGAGGACTCCTCTCGCTCTTCCCCTGCTCCAGCGTGGGGTCCCTCTCCTGGAGACAATACTCCACAAGCTGCAGGTGGATATCTGCTCCACCATTAACCCCCATGGGCTGCAAGAGAATTTCTGCTCAGGTGCCTGGAGCACCTCCTCCCCCTCCTTCCCTGATCTTTTTATCTGCAGAGTTGCTGCTTTCACATACTCTCCCTCCTCTCTTCGGCTGCGGTTGCTGTTGTGCAGGCTTTTTATTCCATGTCTTAAATATGTTACCCCAGAGGTGCTGCCACCATTGCTGATGGGCTTGGCCTTGGCCAGCGGTGTGTCCATCTTGGAGCTGGTTGGCGCTGGCTCTGTGGACATAGGGGAAGCTTCTATCAGCTTCTGGCAGAAGCTGCCCCTATAGCACCTCCGCTACCAAAACCTTGATGTGCAAAATCAGTACATTCATATAGGAAAACAGCTGATAAGATGGCAAGTGGCATTAGCAGAGGACATTTAGGAATATGCAATGAGCGATGCAGCCTCTAATTGTGTTCAGGTTAGCCGGATCCTAGCACTTAAACTGCTATCTATCTGATACCTTTCCTGCAACTTCCTATCCAAATCCTAGAAATACATGCCACATCTTCCTTTGTGCCCAGTCATGCTCTCACAGATCCCTCTGGCACATGTGAAGGATGACTGACAATATAATACAATGATTGGAAGTCTATCATTTGTGTCCCAAAACTCTGGGATGTGAACAATGATACCAGATGGAGATGGTGAAAGAGGAAGGTAGAGTCTATGGCTTTGAGAAAAGTTTGTGAGGGAACAGGGAAAGCTTGGCCATGTCTAGGTTGGTAAGCCAGAGCTGTTCAGCCATGTCTAGGACCATGTTCTAGTGCCAGCAGTAACAAATTTCTCCCTATTCCCTGGCAAGCAACTGCTGCTTTAAAGCATCAAGAAACTCCATTTCCTCTTTCCCAGCAGTTTTCATCTGCCTCTCTCTCCTTTTTCCCTTCCCTGTGCCAGGGGTGGCCACACCAGAATTCTGTCCAGACACTTGGATGTTTGTCAGAGACAGCTGCTTGCATAGTTGTCCTGCTTCCACATGCATCCCACAACCCAGGTTTAAGTGCATGATGCATTGGTGAGATTATACTGGATTAAACAGAAGACTTCAAAGCTGGGTAACATCTTTCATGGGCCTGTAATGGAATGGAGTAAGAGTCTCCTGTGCAGTTGCAGGTGCAAACTGGAGACCAGATGTGTCTGTTGACAGAATACAAATCATTCTGAAGTTGTTGGCAGCACAAACACATATTTATGTGAGTCGGCAAGCACTGGATGACGCAGCTGAGGTCCTTGCTGGATGAACTTGGGTGAAAACAGTTGAAACAATGGAGGGAGACAGCAGGGCAGCTGTGCAGAGCAGGTGTGGAAGTAGTGTTTAACATGTGCATTGGAGCTCTCTGGAATGGAGAGATAATGCTGCACAGTGGTATGTTTGTGTTAACGTTTTAAAATTAATGTTTTAAAATGTTAATCAGAGAACAAATACTTCAAGGGAAGAAATTTTTTTGACCACTTTAGTTCTTGTTCCTGTATTATAAACTCTGCGGGCCTGGAAGGCATGAAAAATGCTATTGAATATGTCTGACCTTGGCATACCTGCCTTTGGGTCCCCATGAAGCAGTTCAATTGCTATTTATGTGTGAAATTCCGATGGAAGAATGTTGTTTCAGAAATCTTTGACCACTTAAATAAACCACACAATTTGAATTGAGACTAACAGGAGCCAAAGACTAGGTTTGCTGTTTAACTTCGAAAATATCTATATATGCATTTATAGTTGTTGATAAACGTTATGTGTGGGGATGAAACCATCAGTCCTGTGTGAATTGCACAAAGAAAACTGTCCCCTGCATTTCTCACTGGACTGCTGTATTTGCAAGGCAACAAAATGCAGAACCTGAATGTATTGTATTAGGGTATAAAGTCTGAATTTCCTCCTTGGGCTTTTAACATCTCATAATTAATACTTTCTGTGTTCTCATTCTTAGCCCGCCTTATGATTTCTCTGGGGAAATGAATCACTGGAGGGGGGAAAAAAAAAATCCTGCTAAAAGAGTCATTATTTTACTGAAGCCACATCTAGGGTAGAGATAATCCAAGGGAAGGACTGGGTAATAATTGCCGTGCTTAGAATACAGTGTACGTTCAAGTCTTTAATAGATAAATGATAGTATCTTTTAAACCATTCTATTTGTAATAATTGGGATTTTTTTAACATCCACTTGCATGTAATCAGTCATTTTAGCCTGAAAGAGACTACTTTTATTCGTCAGAGACAGTTTTGAATCTTACTGATATGGAGAATTCTGGCATTGGAACATTTGGATCACAATTGTGTGCAGAGCTGGCAGATGCCCTGGAGCCCCAAGGGGGTCTCTACAAGCCCTCAAGGCTGTCCAGTACCAAGTGGAATCTATACAAGGTTTGGCTGGAGCCATCAGAGGTCTTTATAATCCAGAGAAGTGATTTGAAAGTAGGTTTGTTTGTGGGGTTTTCTTAGTATATTAAAGCCCTAGCAGTCTAAGTTGACTCTGTTTTTTTCCATTTTACTTGTTGTAGAAATTTATTAATCTTTAACAAATATGCAAAGACTAAAATTGAAATCAGGAGAACTGGGAGCAGCTTATTGTATGAGCTGACCTACTGTATATCATAAGCGCATAAGGGTAAATCTATTCTGAGCCACATCAAAACTTGCAAAAGGTCTGCTCAAAAGTCATGAAGCATAAGTCTGGGCTTTTTCTCTTTTATTCAGGAGGAAATAGGCAGGGAAGTTGCTGTAAAAGCTGGAAACACTTTTTTTTAAGTATTCATCCAGTTATTTGTCATGCCTTGGTACTTCCTGATTCCAGGCAAGATCAAGAGAAGGGAATGCCAGAATGCATTCAGAGGGAAGTTAATGTGTTATGCAAGAGATTTCAGTAGACAGTTCAAACATTTAGGATTCTTATTTGACTAGAACTAGAAAGAACGTTTCTAAGCCACATCGAGCTTGCCTAGTCTGGTCACTGCAGTATGGAGACTGTCATACTAAGTGCCAGACTAAATTCCTCTGTATTTAAAATTATGGATGTTAACCTACACTCTGTACGTATTGCCAACTAGATTCACTCAAGACTGTTTTCCAGAATGCTTTATAACATGACACTGTTTGTATCCGTGTAAGTGTCTACTGTGTGGTTTTTTGTTGGTCTTTAAGATTTATTTTCACATTCAGAATTGGTTGCTTTTTTCATAATGTCTTTGATTCTTTTTCCTTTCTTTTTTTTTTTTCTCTTGGACAAAATTTGTTTTCTAAAATGAGGGCCATGGCCATTTAAGGTAGAATGGAATCATAGATTCAGATTGTAAGAAATGTGTGGATGTCATCAGGTCCAACTGCTGTTGAAAGCAGGACTAACTTCAATGTTAGAACAAGCTGTCAGGGCCTTGTTGGATCAAGTTTAGATCCAATGAATATCCACTGATGGAGATTCCAAAACCCTTCTGGGAAACCTGCTGCAGTCCTAAGCCACTCTCATTGAAAAGCTTTCCCCCCACCACCCTTGTACCTATTTGGAATTTTCCAGGTTGCAACCTGTGACTGTTGCCTCTTGCTCTTTTGCCATACACCTGAGAAGTCTGACCGGGTCTTCTCCCTTTGGGTAGTGGCAGACTGCAGTTAGATCCCTCCCTTAACCTTCTTTTCTCCAGGGTAAACACACCTGTCTCCCTCAGCCTCTCCTCCTATGTCATGTTCTTCAGCATCCTGGCCATCTTAGTGGCCCTCATTTAGACTTTCTCCAGTTCAACGTCTGGTAAGTGCTGAGAATGTTGCAAGTAGTCTAATACTGCTGTTCCAGTTGCTTTGCACTGATGATATGTAAAAGGACAGATAACTGGCAGTGGGAGCAGGGATACAGAATAGTACCTGTGTTAGCTGACATGTGAAGTCATACTGCAAAGTTATTCCTTAGATGTTATATTTTTGCTAGTACTTTGTGAACCATTTAAGCTTAGACATATCCCTGTGAATTGTTTGAGACCAAGCTCTGGGAAGGTTTTGGAAGTGTCATGTTGAATAAAAGGTATTGCACAATATGTTTATTATTAAAAAAAAAACAAAAAAAAAAAACCCAAACAAAAAACAAACAAACCCAAACTTTGGATTTATTATATATGAGAAACGTTCTGCAGTGTATGGTAAGAAATTGTCTCATTGATCCTACAAATATCATGAATAATGCTGCATATTGTTGAGTACTGTTTACTGCTATCTCACTCCTTGACTTTAGCATACTACCGTAACTATGTGTTTGCAAACAGATCTCTATTATAGGATGCTCCTGTAACAATCCCTCTGAAAAAATCATCAGATGTCTGCTAACTTCCCAAATGGAATGTTATTTACAATCTCTTGAGCCTCAGTATGAGAGAATATGTCATAATAATACAGAAGAGTATTTTGTACATCCAGTTCCAAAAGCTAGTGTATTCCATGTATTTTGAGTCAAGAAGACACTTCCCCTTCTCAAAGTGAATGTCTTTTGAAAGCATGCTTCTAGAACTGTAGAGTTGTTTAACATTAAGTTGTTCGAGGTGGTTGAATTTGAAGATGGGATTGCTTTGGGTATATGTTAGTAATGAATGTTCTTCCTGTGAGAAGGGAGGCTTTAATTAAGAAAAGTTGTTGACTAAATAGCAACCATAAATGATGTTCTTTTTCCATGAATCAAGCTCAATGGTACAAGGTAATGATCATAATTTCTTTCATAAGAACAATCCATTGAAACAGCATGCATTCCTACCTCATGAATCCATGGCCATCCTTTTGGTTAATATTTTGTTAAAGCATGTGGTGGTCAGTGAGAAACTGGAAATGCTGAGCATTTGGGTTTGGTTTTTTGTGGTTTTTTTTTGTGATTTTTTTTTGTTTGTTTGTTTTTCTTCAGAAGGAGAAGCATTTCAGAAACATTATCTTTAGAATATTTAATCCATGTGTAGTGCATTGGGTGGGAGACCCACAGTTCTAGATCTTTTCTTCCCTTAACATCAGCATTCCGTATACATTTGCTGCCTAATTCTTCTGACTTGTGGTCGGGGTCTACAGGTACTTACAAATCAGAGGTGGTCTGCTGGGGTCAGCCTCTTCACAACTCTACTAGGATCTGAGTAGAGTAAATCTGGTTAGTCAGTTACTTAACTAGTGTAAAACCTGTTCTATACACAAGTTAGACTGATTTTTATGCTATACATATATATATAATATATAACGTACCTAGTATATATATTCTAACATAAGGCTTCTGCAATACTTGCACAATAGTCAAGCATTATGTAACTGTTAATACACCTGTATGTAACTTTCTTTTTCCATAATGAGAAATTGAGGCAGTAGTTGCTTTCCCTGGGCTGCATAAGATGTCAGTATCCTGAAATAGAAACTAGGTTTCTGTGGCTTATGCTTTAGGATCATGAATTCTCCATCTTGGGAACTGAGAAAATGAATGCAGCAGGTTCCCTTATCTGACTCCAAATACTTAAAGGGTTGAAAGAACAACATTGCCTGTATTGTAAGGGTTTTAATTGTTCACGTAAATTGAGCAATTTAAGTGAAGAAGAATTCTCGTAAAGAACAATTCTATTCTTAAAATCTCGCTCTTCCTTTCTCTAATTTTGGAGATCAAAGCACTTTGTTACTGGTAAGATAAGGGCTATAAAAGATTACATTCTTGCTGTTATGAAGAAAATATTTCCTGTTACACATTTTATTGCTAAAATGCAGCTCTAACTCTGTAATAATTCATTATGAATGTTCCTTTTATGAGGTGTTAGAATTAGTAATGCCGACAGTATGTCTGGAATGAAAATATTTTAGCATTTCTAAATAAAAATCTGGACCCATATCAGGACTCAAGTAAAAATTTTACTATTTTTTCCTTGTCACCTTTTATCCTTGCTAAAACTTGTAAAACTGCTACGGAATTTTTTGACACAGTGCCCAACTATTTCATCCAGTGCTTCCAATATTTTATAAAATGTGACCGTGGTTCCTGTGATGTGTGTCCCAGTAATAAGAAGTGCAAATTCTGAAGCCTCATTTGATGCATTACTCTAACGCATCTGGTGCTAGCAATTCCAGTTTTGATTCCCTGATGGTTGCTGCATGTAGGTAGACATATAAATATCAGGGAGTTTTATGGATATAGCTGTATTTTAATTTTGTAAAAGATACGTGATCAAGAGCTGATATTATTGTAGGCTTCTGGAAGCACTGAGTGTTATTTTGGTCTTTATGGTTTGGGGTTTTTTTTTGTATGTGAGGAATGCTTTGAGTCCACTGTCCAAGTTACTGAAATAGTTAAAGAACAGAGCTGTATGATCTGAGTCCCTTTCTTGTCTGGGAGAGTTACCATGGATGAAAGGCAGTAAAAATGTGTTTTGTTTCTGACTCAGTACAGTCCTAATTTTTTCCCTTCTTCCCTTCCTCACAATTCCTTACAGCACCAGCCTTTCACTAGTGTACCCATTTATTTGTCTTTTAGCAGTTTGCTTCTCCATATGTCCCACTATAGTTCTCCAGTTATTCCATGGGTCTAAAAACTTTGCCCAGTGTATGCAGTCTGCAGTTGTAAATCCCTAGGAATTCCAAATCTGACCTTTAGCTGTGTTCTTCTTGATTACCCTGGACTCTGTGATGTTCATCTGCATAACAGTTACAGGAATGTCAGATTACCACGCTCGTTAGTGGAAATGATAGAATTTGCTTAATTAACAAAGTACTGACCTTGTAAACAGCTATAGCTTGAAATGCTGAGTGCTTGTTAGACTGGGAAGAAGGTAACTGGTCCAATTAGTCTGTGTATAGATCTAACACAAGAGCTATACAACTTACAGACTTCTTATAAAACTTAAGGTAGACTTGCATTGGTTAGAAATACATCTGTTCAAATTCTGTGTCACTGAAGGGCATTGAGAAGTACAAAGGCTGCTCTGCTACGACAAGGCAAACTGCAGCTAGCCAGTGTCAGGAAAAATAACTTCTCTCGGTTCAGCTGGTTCACTCCCTGTAGCTTCCACTGCTTTCATTGCGTTGTAGTGATGGTTATTTGATCTAACTTGTTTTGAATGGTTCGTGATAAGGCTGGGAGAAGTGACCATTGAAGGGTGAAGGTGTTGAGATTCCCTGGNGCCAGTGTTCTGATATTTTCCTTAGTTTGTTCAAACTACTTTTGTAGCCCTTCCAAAGTTAGTACATTTCACATTGCCATAGTGGCATAGGATTCTGGATTATTTAACATTTTTTTTATCAGTCCCTACTTACACTGTTTATTTCGACACTATAATCTGTCTACTCTTCTACTCATATACACTAAATGTATTGCTCATAAGTAACCAGCCAAAGAATTGCAGATAGTCTGTGAAATGTCACTCTCAATCTGAGTTTTCTTCACTTTGTTTCTAATATAGCCATCCCTACTCTATTCCAGACCTTTTGACTCAGTGTAGCACTTAATGAATAGAGCAATCATTTGTTTTCACAGTGGAGTTCTATTAATTATCCAACCCATTTATTTTTCTGAATTTGTTACAATAAGAGAAAATAATTTAAATGATAGAGATGAACAGTGCCACTTCAGGGACTAGTATCGGTTTGTAGTGAAGAAATGAAGTAGGCTACATAAAGGTAGATTCTTGCGGTGTAAATGACAGGCACGTGCCTTGTATTCATGTCTTGCCTTATTTACAAAGTGAAAGGGTTTGGATGTGCTTAAGAAAATCAAATCCCTGAAGTCTTTATTGCTATTATTTATTCTGATTGAGGTAGTCACAGTTTGTCTCTGCAAAATTCAATAGCTATAAAATACTCTATGAAGTATTTCCTTCTTGGCAGTAGACGGCTACAACTGTGATGGATTGAGCATAGAGTAGCTGGCATCCAGAGAAACACAAGAAATATCTTCCTAGAATACAAACATGTTCTTTAAGCGCCTGAAATCTGATGTATGATGGATATACCAAAAAGCCCATGACAAAGGAAAGGATGAGTTGTCCATGTGCAGCACTGCTCTCTAAAGGGTGGAATTAGATAGACATTCATCGGCTGAACTAATCTCACTTAGGGTTAACTGAGCTACTCAAGGCGGTTCTGTGCCTTGCAATCTGGGGTTCTTCCTCTTTGTAGTTAACAGCAAGTGGCTCTGCCTGGCTGTATGTGTCTGCTAAACAGATGACAGTAGTGTATGATGTCATGAGTTTGTTAATATACTAGGACAATCGTTGCTTTTTAATTCACCCTGGAATGCAGCAGAACCTTGCTATTTATGTTAGACTAGCGCAGAATTCAAATACGCAGGTCTGGAAGATTGTGTCTGGAATACAAAATCCTCTTGGAATACATGTATCCTGAAGCTTAACTCTCAGTTGGTGTTATATTGGGTGATTTCCCCTAATGATTTCCCTTCCAAACATCTTGTTCAGTTTAATCCCTTTTCCCCCTACATATCCCTTCCTCCCTCCTAACTATTTCTTCCTCGTTCACTGTCCTGTATTCTTGAACCGTCTTAAGACTAGAAGGTAGGGTATCTTCAGGTCTCCTGAGCCTCTAAAGATGTTGCTGGTGCTGGTAAGCACATGTCTCCCCAAAGTTTTGGTCCAGAACGCATTGATCTTAGAGTTAAGCCCTTAGATAGTTTTGCCTCTAACAGCAGCTTTATGGGTAAGTAAAAAACCAGGACCCTGCGTACTCCTTAAAAAAAAAAAGTCATGTAAAACTCCTGAGAAAATGTGAAATCTCCATGTGAAGAAAGTAGTAATATGTTCACAGAATTGTCTCTAAATGGATTTCTAGTGAGCTGTCGGCTCTTTATGAACAGTGACAGGAAGGGAAAAGCTTGGGATTTCACAGTCTGTAGAACAAATCTGTCAGTTTTTAAATTATTGTCTCATAAAATTGCAAGGTGGCACTGAGCAAAATAGGTTTGTGGCAGGCAGTTGCCTCTAGAAAATGTGGCTATGAATGCTGGCACAAATAGATCTGGCAGAAATTGTTATAGTATTTGTCTTTTTGAGACAGGAGCTGGGGTAATCGATAAATCTGTCTTTGAACTGCAGTGTGACGCTTCATGATTCTACCTGGGAGGAATGGCTGTTGGCAGGGAGCGCGGTGCCGTTCACAAGGCACACGTGCCCTCTGCAGGGCACTGGGGGACATGCGCCTCCTTAAAGTCTGCCCGGGGCGGGGAGGGGGGGCAAATCCAGTCATCTCTGTCTTGTCTAATGCAGTAAATAAATGGCTCCCTGAGATGTAAATTAGAGCAGAGGGAAAGCAGATATGACAGCCAGACACACAGTGCCACAGGGTTCTGCCTTCCCTCCTCACCTCCCCCATTTTCTGTTTGCTGGGTTTGCTTTAGAATGGTTGCCTCTCTTTTGAGGTTGATGGGTTTTTGTGTCTTCTGAATAAATGAGTTTTATTGGCCTGAAGGATCAGGGGTAGTGAGCGCCCACAGACTGGTTTCTACATTCTTGGTGCTTGCTTCCTAGTCTCTCAGGTACTGCAATGCTCTGTGGTAAGATTTTGCACTCCTGATTCGTGGAATGTGGAATACAAAGGAAAACAATGGAGTAGTAGAGAAGGAAAACACAAAAGAGGCAGCTGGGAGTTCATATAGGAATTAGGAATAAGGACATAATAGAAACAAAATATGGATGTGAAAGAGAAGAGAGGGGCTGGTAGATCCCTTTTTAAAGTTCATTTTCAACATGACATCTCAAAAGTAGTCACTGGAATTGGTGAAAACAGCACATCTTTCTCTATGTAAGAAATAACACAGACCAATTAGTGATTTCTTTTTAGTTGTTTTTATCGCTGATATCTTTAACAATGTTATCACTTTTTTGTTTATGGATTAGAGTAAGTTTACTGAGAGTAGTATTCATGTAATATTCTGACATCAAACTGCAGAAAATTAATAAAACACAGTTTAATGAGAGTTTAGTCTCCATGGATGTCAATAAAACTGGAAGCTAAAAAGTATCTGAGACTTCTGAATTAAAGTCCCTATTGAGAGCCTCAAAACTGCCTGCGTGAATTTTGACTTGGGAGCAAGTGTCAGATTAGGGGAAAGTAGGCAGGATTAGAATGTCTAAAACAACGCTTATAGGGGGAAAAAAAAGTTGATCCAAATGTATCATTGCATTGCATTTTATATGCTCATGTTTGCACAGATCAGATGTGTATGCTTAATATGGTGGAAGTTGCAGTTAGATCCATCTCTGGATAAATACCTCTGCTACCGCTCTGGCTATTCAGTTGAGTGTTAGCCCACGTAACTAAAATGTATTACTTCTTCTCTGCAGGCTTGAGGGTATTAACTTACTATTTGCTCTCTGTGGTTGTTCCCATAAAAGTAAAATTTGTTTCCTAAAATGTTCATAAAAAAGAATGAAGGACGATTGCTGGTACAGCCAAAGTAAATGGGTTTTCTAAATGGCATTGCTTACTCATGCTGAAAGCTCTTGTGGTGTTTAAGTGCTAACAACTGATGTAAAAAATGCCCAGTAGAAACCAGTTTTGAGCGTTCGAAAAGTAAGTTTTATGAGTGCCAGAAACCTAAAGTTGAATAATCTTGATCACCATGTGCTAGCACATTTATTGACTAGTTCTTTACGTATACACAGTAAAGTACACTCCTATTAATGTTCTTAACCAAGAGTTATGCCACTGCAATTCATTAAAGCCAGGACAGATACAGACTTTCTCTGTCCTGCTGGGCTTTTTACTGACTCCTAGTTCAGGCTATGAAATTTACCAGTGGCACGTTTTGGAATTGGTGAGCCTGGGCAGTGGGAAACGGAGGCTAAGAAACAAAAGACAGGAAAGGGAGTATTTACAGATAAACAGCATTAAATGGATGCAGGCTTCCACGCTGAAACACAGAAGAGCTACATGACATGTACAAGGTTCCACCTCAGTCTGCATCAGACCTCTGTTGTTCCTCTCCTGGCTGTTAGTGCTGTGGAATAATTCTGGGACCATTCTTTTATCTAAAACCTTTGTTGTGCAGTCTTTTGTACAATTTGCACTGAATTATAATGGGAATTTTACTGTGTGGGGGCTATAGGATCAGGCCTCGAGTTATTAGTAGATTTTTTTCTTTGTAGTACAACTTTCAGAAGATCCAAATGCACTTAGAAGCCTAAACATCACTATCAGTAGGTTTAATAAAACACTTAGCTATTTTAGACAATTCTACTGTTGCCCACCATTTGAACTGGAAGTATGTGGGCAGATCGCATCACACCTGAGCACATTTAGATAAATTAAGGGTTTGACCTAAGTAATTAGTGATATAATATGGAAGCATAAATTAAGCACCAAGTTAGTAGTGCTGGAGATGTGAATTTGAAGATGAAATCCTAAAAGGTTCAGAGGGCAGATCTTGGGAAGCACATTTATGTACCATGCACAAGCAGAAATGTCTCATTGCAGCCCCCAAAAGAAACAAATGTACATACCAATTTAACTAAGGGGGGATCTTGGTGAAATGATTTCCAGCTTGATGCACAGAAGCATTTGTGATGATGGAATATAAGTTCCAAAACCATTTTACTAGCAGATTTATTTTAAACAGAAACTTGCAGACCTTATTCTCTGAGGACAGGTAGTCGGTGTTAGTTTGCCTTTTGATCTAGGACTGCAGTAGCAAGTCACACCTGGATTTTTATTAATTCTCACTAATTGTCCAGCAGTTCTGGGAGCTATACGTTTCCATCCATGAAGATAATTGCCTGTGTCACAATGAAAGATTGCTGCAAAAGAAGCATTTCATTCCTTAAATAGTCAATTAATATGTGATTTAAAATACCATAGTTCCTACATGATAACGGTATTCTAGGAACGAATTGTACCTGTTTAGGTTACAATAGGAAAATTGTTAGAATATTCTTGAACAAAATAAGAGCTTTTTAAAAAGCTCTGTAACTTTCCCTTCTAAATGAAGTGATGTTCTCTAAGAGAAAGTATTCACCTAGCTAAGTTGTGGGACTGATCGGAGCATCAGCATCACTGGCACCTTTCAGCTGGTGTCACCCCACAGCTGCAGATGGGAATGGCCCAGCTGAGAAGACCCTGCCAGTGTGATGCAAGTCCAAAGTGTCCAAGCACCTGCCCCCCAGGAGGACTGGATGAGACTGAAGAGTAAGATTTGGTAGCCAGACACAGTATTGCGGCAACTCCTCAGATTCCAGTTTATTGTAAAGGCACCACTTAAAGGTCCTTTAACCTCTGGTTTGTGGCTCAAACGGGGGCACTAAGTAAACACCTCACTTTTTCTAAAAATGTAAGTAGCTGTTTCACTACTGCATGCCTCCCACCCTTCTCCTGCACCTCTGGGAGCAGCTGTAACGTGGGATGCTGACTGATTGCTAATGTCATGCTCAGTTCCTAATCCAATTGTGACAATGCCGTGTTGAAGAGGAGCTGCTATTCTAGTTGTGATATCTGAAGGATTCAAAGGCTGCAGAACATCAGAATCTCCCAAGAAACAATAGTTTTGGACACTTGGCCATCAGATTATTTTAGGAAAAACATGCATTACAAAGGTCATGTTAACACTAGGGGTGTGTGTGTGTGTGTCTTTGATACGTTCTTGCTAATTTCATTTGACTTTTCCAAAGTCTTTCAGGTAAGGCCAAATGAAAAATGTTATCTGCTCTCTGATGTAAGAGCTACTACTCCCAGTGTGGTGTTGTCTACAACACCAAACTGAGTTTATTCTAAATTTTAAGGAGAAATAACTGAAGTGCTTTTCTCAAGTCACAATCAATTGGACAACCCCCCACCCCATTAATAATAATAAAATGGTGTGTCTTGGACTGCCCGTGTCTCTGGCCACCCTTCTGGGTGGTGCTGCTTTACATGCATTATGGATATTGGGGAAAGGATGTCAGGGTGTAGCAGACTTGCCTCTGGCAGTTCTTAGGCTCAGTGATGAACAGGTGAGTTGTGTCCTTTTCTTTAAAAAGACTATTGCAGCAGCAGCAGCATAAGCTACTGTCTTGATGGCAGTGCCTGCACTCTCCTATAGGGAGGAAGCAGGAGCAGAGTCCATAAAAAATATATCGCAAAACCTAGCTTCTCTCAAATGAAAGGAACTCTGGGAGATTTTTACCTCAGCTTTTGTCTTGGCAGTGACTGATATTACTGGGATATTTTTCATGTGCGCACACAACAGATAAATGTAATAAATTCAGAATGTGAAGGACAATACCTGTTTGAGATGGATGGTACAACTTGCCTTTCTCTCCTATGAGGCTTAGATTAGAGTTGATACAGCAATATGTTTGATCTGCCCATTAAAGTTTAATGTTTCAAAACTTTTCTTCCCATCTGAGATCCTTTCTAACAAAAGATATAACTGTACTGGAGAGCGTAGTTACAATATCTCTGCTGTTTTCCCCACTCTTTGTTCCTTCTTTGCCCCTCCTCCCATTCTTGTTGAACTTGTATTTTTTGCTACTGCTACAAAAATGAAATTAATCACCAAGTCTCATTTGTAGCTGCAGGGAGTAAAAAATACATAAAAAAAAAAAAGCTGTCTATGAAGTGGATTTGGGCTAGTGTGATACGGCAGCTATAGCTATAATATGACTTTTTATTTCCTATGGAATATCCTTGTACATGTTTCTAATCTTTTATTAACTGCTTGTTTTGGCTTTTGCTTGTTATAAACTTTGGTGTAAAGACTCACTGGAGCGGTACCCCACTGCTCCCCACATTGCAGCTGGGGATGAATAGGACATTTCCTATTTCTGTTACACTTTGTAGCTAGATCTACTTGCAAAAACTACCTAAAAAAACTTACCCCACCAATATGACTATTCAATGCTATATGACTGACACTTGCATGTTTCTTTCTGCAGCTCCCCGCGTATGGCCTTAACCCTTCCTCAGATGAGCACATCTGTAATTATCAAGGGAGTAATGATTTTCTGGATTTTTTTTTTTTCAATGTGGTGGAAAAGATGAGCAAATCTCAGCTTAGAAAGTACATTTAAATCCCTGCTATCTGGAAACCTTTCAAATTGCTCAGTACTTCTAAAATAGTGTCAGCTTGCTGTCAGGGCATGATATGGAATGTCAAATTGCTGTCTCTGGCCCTGTGCTCTCAACTGTATTAGGCAAGCTTTCTGACTAAAGACGTTACATCTAAAATATAAAAATTAATCATAGGCCTATTCTGTACCTTCTTTTTCAAACCAAGTTAAAAGTAGAAATTTGATACGTTACATTAGAGATGATAATTTAATTGTTTGTAATCTTAATCATAGTAGAAAAACATAACATCCTTCAGCACCTGCTTGTTTGGGTCTAACTCTGATCCTTAGTGGTCATCTCATAATAAAAGCCATCAAGCAATTACTTCTACAGATTTAGAGAAACATCCTTGTGTCTTGGTTAGCTTCGATGGACAGTGCTCTGTGCAGGGGCAGTCCCAACTCACAATGCAACCAGGTGACAAATCACTTTCAATTGTAGCCGTTCCACAACCTGCTCGACAGGGGAAGCTGGAAGCTGGGTTTTCCCTTTGACTAGTCATTTTGTCTCTTTCTTACAACTGACAAATATGTGTGAAGTTTTATTCTCCCAGAAGTTAATTCTTAAGTTCAAATTTGAGTCAGAAAATAAGACTCTGATTTGTCCATGGTTTAATAAATATCTGTCCTGTTGGTTATTGTGGAATGCCATTAGGACTGCATTTGTCACGTAATGACAGCACTAGTAGCTGCAAAGACAGGAGGCAGATGATGGACTCGTATATCCAAATGCGGTCTGCAAGCTACTTCTAAGGAATTTGACAGAAATTTTTGGCTTTTTGTGGAAACAGCAATGTCTCTGTAATGTTTTCTATTCATTTTGGTCCTACCTGCACTTGCTTAGGGGTTCCTTCTTGGTCCAACCCTGTGGCTACTGGAGTAATTGAAAAATTGCCCTCAGATTAGTAGGGTCTTTGATCACCTCTCATTGTTTTATTTGTCTGTAAGAATTTTCTTTCTTTCAGCCATCAAGTATGCTCTCACCTATTTATCTCCATGATTTACATCACTTACCTAATTTTATGATCCACAAATCATTGGCCCCCCAAGCTTTTCTGTGCCGACTCCATCTGTACTGCTTCGGTGCATTCTGATAGCCAGTATTTTATACCTTGAGGGTTAGTTTATTTTCCCTCAGGCCGAAGCTCGAATCTCAGTGCGAGCTCCTAGGGTATTGATCGATCCTTAGGAAACGCACGTTTGCTCACTGAATTGACCCCAGGCCCCAGACTACAGCCCTGTGACGGATCTGCTCGTTGACTTGAGTGTGCTCTGGAGAGGAGGGGGATATTTGAATACGGTGACACAAGGGAAAGGCAGTTGTAGGTACAACTTTGGTATGGTTTTGTATCTTGTATACCCTTTAACGTTTATCTCATCAGTAACACCTTTTGAAAATTGTAATTACTTCATGCATGCTGTATAGATAATTCAGCGTATGTTGTCTGAAATACATGGTTTTCCCAAAAATGTACAAATTTGGTCCAGCTACTTGCTATTTATCCATGTCTGAGTTTAAATGGTGCTGTTGATTTGTTAAAATTCCCCAAACCATATGCACTGTTGTCTCTCTGGAAACTGGCGCTCTGATACGTATCACATCTACAGTAATTTCCTGTGGAATGTTGGGAATGTTTTCGTTGGCAACTGGACTGAAGAATCTCTGTATTCTACTTATTTTCTGCAAGTCATGTGCTGCAATTAAGGATAGAGCTGCAGCTGTTTGTGAATATTTGTCAACCAAGGTAAAATGTACTGCTCTTCACTTCCACTCCCACCCTGATGTATTTCAGAAATCAAGCCCTGCCTGCTAAGGATATTTGTTATTCTCATATTATTTTAAATCTAAAACGTTCAGCACATTTATTACTGGAGGTTGCAACTGAAGCAATACTCAGTGGTTTATGGGGTGTGTACAGAATATGAATTCTTCTGAGTACTGATATTTTATTTCATCAGGAATTGCTACTTTATCAAAAAACTAAAGAGAATAAAGAAAAGGTTTTGAATTTCTTAAGCAATCAGCTTTATTTTGCTATTAGCAGTTATTCTTCCTCCGATTAATGATGTTAATCATAACCATGACAAGCTACAAAGAGCGTTCCTGTGACAAAAAATCCATTTCTCTCCACTTCACCTTTCCCCTGGACCCAAACCCTCGTTAAGAAGTACTCATCATTTCTCCAGATGCTGTCCAGTTCTGTTTAGGTAAAGAAGTAGTATGCACCATTTTAACTCTCAGCGGTAAATACCTTAAAACAACTCTTGAAATCCCTCAGCATTCGTTATGAAAGGCACAGAGCAGATGGATATGTCTGTACACGAAAAGCTCAGATATCCTCAGTTGATCCAAATCACAGTGGTTAAGTTTCAAAGTTCAGTTTTAAAATAACTTGGCAGTGATTTTTAGCCAGTCAAATTATCATGAACCCATTTTCTTTCATTATTAATGATTCCTAATGAATGACAAGTTACAGTAAAACTGATCAGATAAACTCTGATAAAACTGGCGTCAGGCAAAATAAATCATCTTTATGAAACTGGTGGCAATTCAGTAATATTTTATGTGGAGCTTCAGTCCTGGACAACATTTAGATGGTATTGAACATGAGAAATTGAGGTAGAAGGTGTGAGGTGAGAACGTTGCCTGTCCCTGGTGCTCTCTGCACTTGGGGGCATTTGAAGTCAGTTGGCAACACCTTGGGGACTGTGCGCTGCAGGAGCTGCTCTGCAGCTGGGTCGCTTTGAGGATATTCCTATATCAGCTGTATTCTCTGCCTTTACTGACAATGCATAAGCTCTGTGGAGCACAGGATGCTGTTGTGACTTTATGAACCCTGGGGTCACTACTCCATGGGTGACTAACTTTGCAACTGAAACATCCCCCAAGTGGGGCAACGTTCGCTTCTCAGCATCAGCCATTTGAAATAGAAGGGAGAACTGACTGTTATAAGGGGTTTGTGTTTCTTCTGTGTTTCTTCTTTTTTTGGTTTTTAACCCATTCAAGATTGTTGTTGTGACTTTCTTTTCTTGGTGTATCTTAAATGTATTTGCTGAAAAAGCATACGAGCCCCCTTTTTCTCTGGCTGGTGTATGTGGCCGTGCCTGCCAGGTGCCCAGGCTGCGATAGCCTGGCAGAGCTGCTAGCTTTCCTGAAGCTCAGTGAGCGTCTGACCGAAATCAGATTCCAAAACTTATCAGATGTTTCTGTAGAATGTAGGCTGTGTCTTGTGATTTCTTCTTAGTACAGTCTTATTTTAATGTGTTCTTAATTTTAATATGATCTTTAATTTGATCTGGAATCACAAACAGATTTGCAAGTAACGTATCCCTTTGAGAACTAATTTTTTTTCTTAGTATCACTGTTCTTCACTGAGTAGCTGCAGGAAAATATTCAGCCTGTTAAAATTCTGGTATTTGCAGCACTTTGTAGAGTTCTTTGAGATGTCCAACCACGAGGCCTTTTGTCAGCTTCTTGTGGAGAAGTATAGCCTCACAAGCTTCTTCGGAAGCAAACCCCCATGCAGCAGGCATCCTTGTCAGGGTTTTAATTTATGAAGGCAGCAAACCTGTTGCAATACATGCTCTATAAAGGCATTAAAAAAAAAATCTTCAAGCAAGTTCATCATAAAATAGATGCTCAAGGAAAAAGTAGGATAAAGCATAATTCCTGTTCTACAAATGGAAACTGAAATGGTGAACTTAATACTGTGTTGGGAATTGATGACAGAATTAGTAACTAATTAGACTTTCTAAGTACCAGAGAATCACTTCAACCACAAGATCTTCTTTCTCAACACCTTCTTTATCTGAACATTTTCAGGTATATTTCCAAGAAATAAAATAGTTTTAGTAGTTCCAATAGAAACTTCTATTTATGTCATTAATTTTCTGGTTTGGTGTACATGTGAATGCATTGGTAGTCTGCAGCTCTTGGGTATGTCACAAATTTATAATGATGGCTTTAATTACACCAAACCCCAATGGCAAAATCCTAATTATTGGGGTTTTTTTCTGCAGTAAAAACTGCAGCCCATAGATTTTATAATTTCCTATACTCCTATTAGCAGTTACTGCTTTTGATATCCGGTACTCTACGTGAATAAAGTGACTCTTATGTCTACAGATATGTGTAATAGTATCACATTTTCCTTTTAAAAAAAAAAAATCCTGTTGATAAAATTTTAAGTAATTGCATTCTTCATTCATGTCACTTTCTCACTTCATATTTAGTAATAACTTTTTTATTGGGAAATAGTCTACCAATCAGAATGCTGAAAGCTTTTTAGAAACATGGTTTGAACAGAAGTTTTGCCTTGTCCTTTTAACTGCAGATATACTCACTGGTTTTCCAAAATGATTCATATTTTTCAAATATAATTTGGTGAAGCTCACTTACCACTGTCTCAGTAGATAAACTGATATATAATAGGTGTAGTACAGTATAAATATTTTTTTATTTAGGTCTGAAGCTGTTTTTCCATAGTTCATGTGATGTTTTAATGATTGGACTCTTTAATACATATTTGGGCCTAAAATACGCAGAGGCAAAAAATTTGCAAACAGATCAAAATATGAATAGTTCTGGTAGATTTACCACATTCTTTTAATGTACAGCTTTTAGGTCTATTAATAAAACATCACTGCATTTTTTTAAAAGAAAAAAAACCAGCTCAGCTCTAAAACTTATTTCAGGAAAGCTTCTAGGTTACAAGGTTTCATGTCTAAACTGTAGCAAGCTGTTAGAAGTACAGTTCATTGGCTTAAGGGCAATCTCTGTTCTCGTGGATGTTATATGCGTAGCAAGTAGGGGAAAAAGCACTTTAGGATCAACTCTGAGATCATTTAATTTCCAGCACGTGTGCAAAAAATTTCAGAGTTTTTGTATTTTATACAAAGAAGTGTTGGGCATAATCCTAATCCTTTAGGAATTAGTTTTATGGCATTTTGTATAGATGAGATTCATTCTTCTGATCACCAGAACAGGTATTTTCTGAGACTATTATATGTGATTCTTTTCTTAGGTCTCTTTTTCTCTTTATTGGTTTTGTATATTGCTTTATTTAAGTACAATGGAAAACATATTAAGGACTTTTTTTAAACTATTCCTAATATCTTCACTTACTGGCATGCAAGGGGTTTTATTTGTTACCAAGTTGTTGAAGGTAATTCAGCGATTGCTGTAAGAAGAAAGGTGGAGATTGAATTCTGTCTGAAAGCATTTCTGAGTTTTGGCACTGGTGTGAAAACCTTTCATTTGGTGAATTGTCATTGTGCGCTGGTGAAGAGTTGAGCTGGAAGAGAACTGCACAGGCCAGAAAGGAAACTAAACATACCTCTTGTGGTACACCATCACCAGGAGATGATTCCCTCATCACACTTTTAAGGGAATCTGACAGAAACTTTCAGCTCTCTTGTGTTTATTTCTATTGCACAGTCTGTATACAGTTCAAAGTTTCAAAAGGAATGTGCGATACTAGTTAGATATGGAATTTTATAATTTCTTTCTACAAGTTAGTATTAAAAATGAGTACATCTGTCTCAGCATTTCAAAGCAGAAACTTCTGGCAAGTTCTGCCAGCTCTGACAGATGGATCCTGAAGCCATTCGAGTGATGTAAGACTAATTTGTTTGGGTGTTTTCTTGGGGGTGGTTTTGGGGTGTCAAGAATAACGTAGTCCACCTCTTCGTTTTCCTTGTCTTTGCAGGGAAGTTCCATAAATGTAGTAAATGTGTGATGATCAGAAGCATGTAGAAAGGGAATATATATGGACCTGTAATGAAGGTCATCCCTAATAAGGTGTATTTTGCAAGATGAGCATTAGCTGGTCAGTCAAGCTGTAGAAGTCCAGAAAAAATCCCCATCGAATTTGAAAAAAAAAAAAAAGTGCCTTTATCTGAGCAGATCCGTCTGTGATTTGGGATTGGAAAAGTTTAAGTTTAGGAAACCATAACATTTAATTTATTTAATGTTGCTTCCAATGTGCACATTTGACTCTAAATTAAGCAAAACACCTATTTAAATTCTGTGTTAGAAATTGTAATACCCTTTGAGTTTGAAGATCCCATTATTGTAACATTCCAAACATTGAACAGGTGTGGGCAGATAATTCAGCAGATTGTGTCAGAGATAGGCATGTCAGAGCTTGTGTGGCAAAATTCAGGGCGATGGTGTATCAGGAGTTGCGAACTGAAGTGTTGGTGGGGGGAACTTGTTGCTCTTGACTGTGCTGAAAATGTGGTTATTGCAACCTGTCTTTTGGGTTTGTGCTTTAGCCCTTGCCTTCAGACGAAGCTATGGGAGGAAGAAACAAGTAAAATGAATAGGGACAGAGATGGGTATGATTTCAAATTCTGCTTGGAAATGCAGGCTGAGTTTTATTTGGGCCAAGTCAATCTTTACAATGGAGCGTACTTGTTAATCCACTAGAAGAGATTGTAGCTATTTACAGAATGACAGCAGAGGGCTGCTGCTATGTTCTATATTAAAATCTGATAGCAGGGTCACTTTATGGCCTAATGTTGGTTTTGGCTCTGACTTTTACTCTTTTTACTTTTTGAAGATTTTCTTTATATTGGCATCTGTAGTGGCTAAGTACTGTCTGCAGTGTTACAAACAGAAAGCTATTAGAGTATCTGTAGTGGCAATATAATGTGACCTTGTTAACACTTTTCAGTAGCAGGTCTCGAAGCACATTAACTAACACGCACTCACCCCTCTCTGCCCCCAAATAAATAAACCAGGTCTCTGTCATGCACCCCATTTTACAGATGGGGAAACTGGAATGAGTTGCTCAGTGCCACCTAGAAAGCACTAGGAGCACCAGCCACAGAGCTAGGAAGAGAATTCTTTTCATTTTGAGTGCCCGTGCAGAGTGCTTATTACGGTGGTATCTACTTATTATTTCATGTTTAAATGCTTGTCAGTGCAGCTCAGAGCTTTAGAAGTGCAGTTTCTTTATCAGTCAGTGTTCTAACAACCTTGGGACCTGAAAAATCCCCAGAATCATGGATGTGTTTATCCTCATAACACCTCTGTGCTGAGGAACAACGGGATGATTGTCATACCTTACCCATGGAAGACTCCACTTTGGCTGCTGCTGCTCTTCTATGCAGTTCCAAGCATAATTCCTAACTGCAGCACAGCAAGACTAAAGTAGGCAAAGAAGTCAATTCCTAGGGTGGCAAAATGGCTCTAGCCCCATCTGCTTGTGGTTGTCTCTGCTTGGAACAGACTTCCTCCTTGGAAAACCAGGCTGCTCTTGCTGCTGTGGGTGGCAGTTTGTGGCTAGGTGAGTAGTGTTTGGGTTACAGTAGGGTGAGAACAGCCTCTGCCAGTATCTGTCGCAGGCTGCCCACATGGCCATAGTCCTGCAATCAGAAGCTGAGACTCTACCTGATGTCACTGTGGTCTGTAGCAATCAAAAATAGAGGGGAAAAAAGTACTGCAAAACCAGTTCCAAGTTCTACTTTTGCTCAAAATCTCATGTCTTTAATAGTTCTCATGTGTACTAACAGTTAGCTAGAAAAGGTGTGATCGCTTTGACATTAGTATTTGCTGATCTTCAGGAGATTTTGTTATGACTTAAGTCAGGTTTCACAGTCCAGCTAATAGTCTGCATCTTTTTCGGTTGACAGTGTTATAGCAGAAATTTAAATGTACAAATATTTTGATGCTGTATCCTTCTAACAAGACCTAATAATTAAATCCCAAATACAGAGTTATGAATAAAAAAAAGTTAAGCTGCCTTAGATACTCAGAAATAATTTCTGTACTTTTATGATATAAGCTTGAACGTTGAATCTTTGTCATAGAGTTGGTAAAGTGAAGAAAATTGATTTTTCAGTAATGTATTGCCATGGGTAACTTTTTCTTAAGGTTCATCTGAGAACACTGGATTTCAGGAAATCACTAGGTAGCTCTCTGACAAGGTGATAATTGTACCCTCCACTGCTGTGATAACTCTTGAGTTTGAGTTGGTGGAGTAAGAATGCTGTAAAGTTGCATTAGAGCCCATTTCCTAATGAAGTATAGCTCAAAATGTAGCTATTCTGCTATGTTACTCCTCAGTGACACTACAAATGGGGTCCCCAGTAAAGGATTGTACTCAGACTAAAAGAAAAGATAGGTATTGTTATGTAGCCTACAGTAGAAATCTGCAAAATTCCAGACAGCAGAAATTCCCTAATTCCCTAGCAGAAAAGCTC
>VXBH01003390.1:106028-125715 GCA_013400035.1 Rynchops niger
GAGGCGGAGTTCAGGGTTTCTGCTGCTTCACATGCTGCTGTATAGCACTGACAAGGGTGAGATGAAAATCACAGTGTGACTGCTGATAAGAACTAGAAATCATGCATTAGTTGTTGAAAATGTAAGCTATGGTCTAAAGTGTAGTGTCCCTTCAAGTTAGTTATTTTTAAGTTAAATTTAACATTAAAACAGATGTGGTGTTCTTGTTTGGAGTTTTTTGTTTTGTCCTGCAAAAGTTACTAGTGTGCCTTGGGCATATTACTTTGTGCCACAAACAGGTTTTATTAGATGTACAAGTTTTGGAAAAAGTGCAGCATTACTTGGTGTTACCTGGAATGTAAAAATTTTCGTTACTTAAGATAACTATTGAAAAATACTTTGATTACACAAGGTTCTTTGTGACCGGATTAACACATTAACTCCTTTGGAAAATTTATGGAAAAACTAGAAACTAAACTGAGCTAGTCAGTGCCCATGTGATAATGTTAGACAGAGAAATTAAAACTTTTGTCAGTTCATAGCCAGCACCACTACTTTGTTCATCTGTGCAGACTCATGAAGTCTGTGCTTGTATCTACATGGATGACTTAATTCATTTACAGACCTGACAAGCAGCTGTAAATGAATTTTTGGGCCCCAACTGAGAGAGGGAGTTTTATCTACAAAGAGGGTTCATTACATCTTCCAGTGATAGTGAAAGTCCCCTGGTCCCTTTCTAGCCCAGCTTGTTACTGTGCTGAAGGCTTATTTTGTTGCCCTTAGTGCTGTGCCTGGTCTTTGTGCAGATTTGTAATGATTACTGTAGATGGCAGCAGAAGCTAAATAAAATACTAAGATTTTAAAAAATTAATTAAACCCCTCTCTGCTGCTGTCCTGAGTATGTTTTTTCTCTTGGTGCCTGCCAGCTGTTCTTGAGGATTGAAGCAATTATAGACAGCAGAAGCCAAATTAAATAAATTATATATTGAATTAAGGTTTTACTCGTAGACAGTTGGAGGTTTTCTGTGTCTATGGCTGTGTTGGTTCTTAGTGTATGTGTGTCAGATACTAGAAACCAGTTTTAAAGCTCTCCTGATAATCCCTGAATTGCCCCTTCTTCTGTATATGCAATGGGGTCAAAGAACGGCAGCNTGTTACTCCTCAGTGACACTACAAATGGGGTCCCCAGTAAAGGATTGTACTCAGACTAAAAGAAAAGATAGGTATTGTTATGTAGCCTACAGTAGAAATCTGCAAAATTCCAGACAGCAGAAATTCCCTAATTCCCTAGCAGAAAAGCTCNTACTTTGTGCCACAAACAGGTTTTATTAGATGTACAAGTTTTGGAAAAAGTGCAGCATTACTTGGTGTTACCTGGAATGTAAAAATTTTCGTTACTTAAGATAACTATTGAAAAATACTTTGATTACACAAGGTTCTTTGTGACCGGATTAACACATTAACTCCTTTGGAAAATTTATGGAAAAACTAGAAACTAAACTGAGCTAGTCAGTGCCCATGTGATAATGTTAGACAGAGAAATTAAAACTTTTGTCAGTTCATAGCCAGCACCACTACTTTGTTCATCTGTGCAGACTCATGAAGTCTGTGCTTGTATCTACATGGATGACTTAATTCATTTACAGACCTGACAAGCAGCTGTAAATGAATTTTTGGGCCCCAACTGAGAGAGGGAGTTTTATCTACAAAGAGGGTTCATTACATCTTCCAGTGATAGTGAAAGTCCCCCGGTCCCTTTCTAGCCCAGCTTGTTACTGTGCTGAAGGCTTATTTTGTTGCCCTTAGTGCTGTGCCTGGTCTTTGTGCAGATTTGTAATGATTACTGTAGATGGCAGCAGAAGCTAAATAAAATACTAAGATTTTAAAAAATTAATTAAACCCCTCTCTGCTGCTGTCCTGAGTATGTTTTTTCTCTTGGTGCCTGCCAGCTGTTCTTGAGGATTGAAGCAATTATAGACAGCAGAAGCCAAATTAAATAAATTATATATTGAATTAAGGTTTTACTCGTAGACAGTTGGAGGTTTTCTGTGTCTATGGCTGTGTTGGTTCTTAGTGTATGTGTGTCAGATACTAGAAACCAGTTTTAAAGCTCTCCTGATAATCCCTGAATTGCCCCTTCTTCTGTATATGCAATGGGGTCAAAGAACGGCAGCAATTCTGACAAATGATCATGTCTTTGGGAGTACTTCTGTTTTTCCCTCTGTAATAAGGCTGCTGTTTGCTTTCTTTCATTGCAACTAAATTGACTTTATTTTTCTGTTTGTTTTTTTTTTTTCTTTGTGTGTTTCTTTTGTTTCTTTTTTTTAATGTCTTTCCTCTTCCTTTAGTGTGTTGGCTGTCTGTAATCAGTGTCCTTGGATGTCACCTCCTTTCAATGCACAGAACACATAAGGAAAAATGTTACAATGTGCCATCATGCTAATTAGCTGCTTAATAAGACAGAGCATTTCCTCTTCCCAATACGATGGTGTGTATGAGAAGCACAGGGGACTCTTAGGACAGGCATTGCCCTGTTAGAAGTATTTACAGTATTTGGAGTAGTGGATTGATCTTTAATGGGAAATGACATTATTACACAAAGCAATAGATGGCTTTTAAATAATGAAAGGGTATAAAGCCAAATGATTATGTGTGAACTTGAAAGCGGGCTTTAGGGGCAAGCAATAAATAATAAATTTACCAAAAGTTCCATACATGATTAGCAAAATTGCTTGAAAAGAATGAGCTATGAGAACTAGGGGTCTGCAGTCTTTGTTTTTACTCTGAAAACCATAAAACTCAATTTTCTGCATGGCAGACATTTAAAATTAGGCAAAATGCAGTGCATCAAAATGACTCTGTGCTTTTGAAGTATTTCTGAAATCCCTTTATTATGAAAAAGAACTACAGGAAAGTATGGAACTGCTGTTCAACAATTGTGTTCAATACATGATGAAGGTGGGCACAAAGCTCTAGGTATTAAAGTTTATGAATGTATTAATGCACTGCTTTGGGGGAATTAAACTTTAATATTGATGATAAACCTTCCATAATAAAATGTGGGGAGAGCAAGAGTAAATCTCTCTTGCAAAGTCAAACTGCCCAAACTATTTAAATAACTACATGCAAGCTACAGCATCTCTGGAGACATATTATAAATGAACTTCTGCATAATCATATGCATATGAATGTACATTGGGCATAAAGTGTTTCTCAGCAGAGTTGCTTTCTGCCCTGCAAAAGATACTGTCCCAAATGACTGTATTTCTTTTAAGTGATTGATCTCTAGCATCGATTCCACAATATTTCTCTCAAGATACCCATCATTCACTACCCGGAGCGCGTACCAGTGGGAGGTTTTCTGTTGACTGCTTTGAAATGGTGTGAAGATTTCTTCGGTGGATTTTTATGGCAGTCTGATGATGTTATTTTTAGGCAATGTTATGGAAGAGATAATCTAACACTTAAAAATGTGAAATGTTGAAAACATACAGGAAATTGTAAGATACAGTGATCTGGAATGTAGCATCAGATTTTGGTTGACCAAATATGTCTGAAACAAAATCACAAACAGTTCTCATCAAACAGGAGGAGAAAAATGTCACTTTAGATAGCCATTATGAAAAGTGAAGCTGTTCGGAAAATTATCCTTGAATTGCAAGGAGCTGACGCTCAAGTCATGTTTATTGCTTGCATACCAGAGCAGAGAGATGCAAATCTAAAAGCTTGCATTTAGAAGAGCTTGTGTGATGAACTCAGCTGCCACAAACCTTAGAAGCAGTTACTGACTACAGCAACTACAGTGATCTGACGATCTTGGGATGTTGCACTGTCAGTTTAGACCCATATCAGATAAGTAGAAGATAACTGTTCAAGGATTATTCTGATACAACTACAGATTTCAAACAGGGTTAGAAAAAACTTGAGGAAAACAAATCTGCTCTTGATTCTTTGCTTTATGTGATGCAGTAGGTGGTGTGAAGTTTTGGGAGATAGTCTATTATGCTTCCAGTTTGGCTATCCATTAGAAGAAGAAGGTAAGTTAAAGCAGGAAGCATCTCTAGAAACCCAAACCAGAGTGGAGTTGTTCTTCAAGGGATTTTGCTTTCAACTGTTCTGAGAACTTGTGAGGCAGGGTGAATTCTGTTACACAGGTATAACATGGAAAGCAACCACCACTGCCACTCGTGCAGTTGTGATCTCATCTTTTCAGCATTTAACTGGAAACTAAGGTAATGTTAGAAGCTGAAGTAGTTGTCTGTATGGGTTGTGATTTTCCACAGCTGCTTTCCAAGAAGGGCAACGGAAGCTATTTAGTGGGATTCTTGGTGACAGGGAAGAAGTGTTGTCCCCACCTCTTGCATGCTTAACCCAGCAGAGATTCTTTTTTTGTCAGCACTAATTCCCATATAGGCCCTTTGGTCTCTCTCTGCCCAGGGTTTACAAACATTGCGAATTAACTAATATATTTCAGTCCCTTTTCTGAGGGGCCAAAAATGCAAAAAAATGCAGCCATGAAGCCAAAATGAAAGAATAAGCCTATGGTTTAGTTTCATTTAAAATAGAAATTTCCTTTCAGAGGTGAATTGTGCAAAAGCTCATTGTGTCATTTGGCTGTAGCCAGAAATATGTGCTATTGACCACAAATTCTGATTAAGGTAACAATAATAGCTTTAGACTACAAAAAACCAAAAACACAAAAAACCCCCAAAGAAACAACAACAAAAACCCAAAACATCCTTAAATGTATATTTATGTTTTTACTTAAAAAAAAAAAAAGGTAGAAGGTTGCCAGGTCTAATAAGCAGCCTTCAGCTTGGAAGTGCAAGGACACGGACCAAATGCTGATGTCTGGTTTATATAGACAGTTAAGTGGCACTTTTTTCTGTCATGAATTTTCTTAATTGGATACAAACTGATAGGAAAATAAATAACCTTCTCTAGCGATAAGGACAATTCTTAAACTCATAATTTTGACCTACCTTTATTAAGGTAGTTCATCTTTGTTTTGTTTGGTGTGTTTCCATATGATCACTTTTATCAGCAATTCAATCTTTTTTCTCTTTGTACTTCGTCCTTACCAGACAGTATGTAATCCTTTTGAACTTCCCTGAAGATGCTAAAATTCTCTGATTTCTCCAGAAAGGTCTGTAGATTCGCAACATCAGCAGAAATTTACTGTTCAGAAGACAAAATATTTCAAATCAACTAGCTGATACATATCAGACCTGATAAAAAAGCCTTTTGAAGATGGTTATCTGGTGCAATAACACAGTGTTGAAGCATTCCTTTGCCTGTTATGGCAGCTTTTATTTCAAAAACTTTGCTTATAAGTGTGTTTTTGTTTATTTTGTTATATTGGGTTATAGTATTTTACATTTCTCAGTTCATACAAGCGTGGTATCTTCTGCTGCCTGTAACAATCAGAGCTGTGCAGTCTCTGAAGGATACACAGTGCTGTGCATATCTGTTAATTAAAAAATTTCTCCCCTTGATTAGATCTCCATTTTTTGGGAGACATTGTCCTAATGACCTTCCAAGTCAACACAATGGCTAGTGGAATACTACAATAATTTCATTTATACCTTTGCAAAGAGGAAGGCATTTCTTAATTGTGATACTGCAAGAAATATATTTTTAATTTCTAGTTAACAGGAAATCCGTATGTCTGATCAATTCAGGACGTTTTGAAGCAGTCATTGCTATTACTAAAGTTAATCAAAACTTACTGCTGTGTAAGAAAAATCAATAGAAAACAGATTGAGATCATATAAGTAAGGATAATTCTGCTGCAGGGCTTCTATAGCTTCACCCATCAATAAGCAGGAGCCTGACTGCTGGAAGTTTCACATGGCCACTGATGTCTTTATTAATCAAGGGAGTGCCAAATTTTCTAGTTGCTAAACTTCACGTATCTGTGTGTTCAGTTACATGGTGGGGTTTTTTTTCTGAATTCTGCTACTTCACAGAAGAATGATTTGTGAGCTAAATTAAATTTGGGTGATTGTGCCACACAAAGTGGATAAAACTTGCCTATAGGATCTTTCAGAAATTTCAAAATGCTTTCAATGCGGATGCAATGTAGTGAGTTACAGTTAGATCTGGTTAAAAGGTCACTTTCATTGAGACTTCATTCTGGGCAAAAAGTGAAAGGCAACTGTGTTCCCTCTTGAAAAAGGTGTTTCAGTAGTTAATTTGGACTTACATTGAACTTTGAGTTTTGTTCTGTATTATACATAATTATATTCTGTACTATATACATTGTTATAGATAGTACTATATTATTATATTGATAATATGTAATTATAGACAATATGTATTTATAATATATCATCATAGATTGATCAACACATTTAAAATTATATCTCATGTTATATATGTCTAGTATTTTATATATCAAATATTTATTTATATATTAAAGCACTTTTATATATGAAGCAATAGGGTGGTGCTATTTCACCAGAAGATCAAACTACAGATTGATTTCTGGTTAATGGCAAAATTAGGGAAAATCTGCATTGTTTTCATAGAATCATAAAATTGCTGAGGTTGGAAGGGACCTTTAAGATCATCAAGGCCAACCATTAACCTACCCTGACAAAAGCCACTTCTAAACCATGTCCCTAAGTACCCCNCTGAGGGTGCATTCGATCCCCTCATCCAGATCATTGATAAAGATATTAAAGAGAACCGGCCCCAGCACCGAGCCCTGAGGGACACCACTTGTGACCGGACACCAACTGGATTTAACTCCATTTACCACCATGCTCTGGGCACGGCCATCCAGCCAGTTTTTAACCCAGCGAAGAGTACACCTGTCCAGGCCATGAGCAGCCAGTTTCTCCAGGAGAATGCTGTGGGAAAAGGTGTCAAAAGCTTTGCAAAAATCCAGGTAGATGACATCCACAGCTTTTCCCTCATCCACTAAGCGGGTCACCTTATCATAGAAGGAGATCAGGTTTGACAGACATCCATAACACTCCTTGACATACGGGGCCACACCTCCGCCTCTCCTTGCTTGCCTATCCTTCCTGAAGAGCCTATAGGTATCCATGGCAGCACTATAGCTATGGGAGTTATCCCACCATGTTTCTGTGATGGTGACTATATCATAATTATCCTGCTGTACAATGTTTTGACTGTGGCATGTCTGTACAGCAGTTGTCATAGTGGGCAAATAATTGACAGTCCCATCTGGTGATTTACTGTTGCAGAAGAGTAGATTTAACCTCTGTGCTTTCTGACTTTAGGCAGAGTTAGACAGTAATTGACTTGAGGAAGTGACTGAAAACAATATTTGCTTACCATACAAATTATTGTCCATTAGATTACTTCCTGGTGTTATTGACCTTTTCTTACATCTCTCCGTATGCTTGTATGCATACTACACTGACATTTAAGCAAACATTTGATGGTAGACTGAAATTGCTAATTAGGTCTCAGAGTGTTTGTGTTGTCTTCCTGAGGAGTCTTTACTAGCTTTTCTCTGCATTTGGTTGACACGGATCACATGCCAGGGAAAAATATGTGATTGTTTTGGTTACAATTTCTTTTTCCTCCTTTTTTCTTTAACGTATGTCTTATCCAATCGGTTTGGGAATTGAGTAAAGCTGTAGGATTCTTTTAATCCAAGGGAACTTTTCAGTTCTCAAAGTAACGACTTCTGACTTCGTTTGTTTATGCTCAGGACAGGCAGCTATTGCTTCTGTCTACAAGCTCTGGTTGCACTATCCGTGCACACCCACTGCTTAATTGAAATTGAAATACACAGATTTCTTTTCTGGGAAGATAAGAGTTGATAGCCTAGTTAGTTCCAGGATACAGTATGCATAAATTCACTGATTTGTGTCTCTGCCTTGAACTTGGTCATTTTGCTTCCTTTCTACTTTGAAATTGAAGGCATGGTCTCAATTCCTTTCCGGCGCAATGGAACATGAGGTGGATTGAACAGTAACTATATGGGTAGCTGGAAGGTCCTTCATTAGACTGCTTTTTGTTACAAACAAAAAAACCACCTGTATGATTATTTTAAGACAGATTTCTGGCTAATGATGAAATAAGAGTTATATTTGTATTGATGATTTTTATTATGTAACACTTATTTTTATCCAAATGACATAACTTAATTTATAACATATATTCCCTGACTTTTAATGCAGTGCATAGCTTAATGGGCAAAGGAATTTTGTGTGCCATTGGTAGGCTGTGACAAAGGAAAAGGGCTTGTAATTTTTCAAAGTTTTCGCCTGTTTATAAAAGTACTGCTCATATCTAGCCAAGGGTTTTGAGACAGTGGAAATGAATTTATTTAATGTGCGCATTTTAAATGGTTACTCTTTAGCTTTCCCTAATTATATAATTTTGATTATTTCAGGAAACGCATTAAATGGTCTTTTAACTCTGAAAGCAGACAACATTCAAAAGCGGTAAATACACATGTATTTATATGCATTTTACTGTGCATATCAATATGCTTTAAGAGCACACTCAATGGAGTGTAACAGCATTTTCATAGTCATTAGGAACCACTAACGTGTGGTTAAAAAATAATAATTCTGAAGACCTGTGTACCTGATAGATTTAATGGTCTTGATGGAACTATTAGAAGCTAAATAACAAAGCTTTAAAAAATGTCCTAAATATTTCTAAAAGACCTAATGGTTCCTAAAGTGCTACATTCATAGCCAGTCTGGCAAGCTGTAGATGCCATTTAAGAAGCCAACACTACTTGCAGAACGAAATGGTATAAGAATGAATAATCTGTTTATGATGCTTACACTCAGCATGGCATTCT
Source organism: Rynchops niger (assembly GCA_013400035.1). Taxonomy (NCBI): domain Eukaryota; kingdom Metazoa; phylum Chordata; class Aves; order Charadriiformes; family Laridae; genus Rynchops; species Rynchops niger. The sequence goes on from VXBH01003390.1 coordinate 114,802, forward strand.
GCAATTGTGGAATAAAATAATTCAGCTAAAATGAAGTTGTATCTTTTTTTAAAAAAAAGGAAGGCAAAACCCAACCAACCAACCAAAAAACAAGTACAGTTCTTGTCATCACACTTACGTGTTAGTTTCTTTACGTTCTCTCCAAACAGAACTCTTGTGCCCCAGTAAACAATAAGCACTTCTCTGGGAGGCTGAAGTCCAGCAGAGGTGGGTGTACCAAAAGCATGACGGCAGAAGGTGGGACAGGTACATGCAGCTACCGTTAAACCCCGAGAATGAAATATTCTGGGATTTTTCATCCAAGAAGGTAGGGAGATCTCTGTATTGTTACAGAATTTCTGAGAAATTACTAAGAATTTCTCTTTCCTTGTAGTTTAGGGTAGTAGCAAATTAGTTTAGCCGTTAGTAGTAAAGGCTTCTCAACGGTAGCTATTGCTAGCTCAAGTTCCGTGTATGTGTGTCACATACCATTTTGTCAGTGTGCACTAAACAAGAGGCGAAAGACAAACAAGCTGTGGATAGGAATAAGCATTGTTCTACAGAACAATAAGAACTCAACTACAGAAGGACTGAATCTCAGCCTGCCTGCCTTGCATCCCAGAGTAGGTGTCCAACTGTCAATTGAAGTTCAGTGTTATCCAAACCCACTTCTTAATTATCTTTCCAGTCTCCTAGTGGACTCCAGCTTGCCCAGCTGGCACTCTAATAAAGGCATCTTTTCCTAATGCCCCTTTCTTGACATGTTACATCCGTATTAAATAGAAGGATCAGTGTAACCTTAGGGCCTTGATCCATGTAATGAAGCCAGGTCCATTTAGATAAGTGCTTAGGAACGTGAATTCTGTTTCTAAGAACATTTTCCTATGCTTATGAAATTTCTTCTTGACTTCAGCTACTTATCTATTCTCTTACCACACGAATCATTAAATGTAAACTTTCACTGAGACTGTATATATATATTTCTTGGAAAATATGTATTACTTCTTTTTTTCTTTGATAAGACAGGAGGAGCTTTTTTAAATGATCTGTGAGTACAATGTAAAAACTCAACTCTGCTGTGACACCAGCGATACTCCTGGTGTGGCTGGACAGCTGGTGTGCTTTAGCAGATGCTTGTTTTACCGGATTTAGTCTCTTTATTGTTTTCCCAACCTCATTTTTCTACTTCCTGTCAGTTTCCCTTTGTGCTTACATTAGCCAAGACAAGTATTAATGCCAAGCACAGAGGAGCCCTGATTTCTGTATGGAGGCCCCTGCGTATGAAGGATAATTCTGCAGTCAGTCCTTAGGTGACTTTGCATAGGGCACGATGCTGCTACTCAGGCTTACTGAGACACCATCCTTCACTTCAGGCTCAAAAGACATTTGAACCCAGAAGAGAAAACTAATTAAATGTGATAGCAATTAAAACTGATGCTTTAGATATTGAGTAGGAGAAATTTCTGGTCTTCAGTTCTAACCAAGGAACTATTTTCCTTGATTAATATAGATACCTAGTGATTAAATCAGTCAAAAGTTTCTTTATGCAACAAAAGATTTCTTATTTTTGTTATGGAATGGATAACTTGAGAGCCTTTTTTTTTCCCCCTCAAACTGTTTGCTGCTAATGAATATAAAATTAAAATATGTTTGATATTCATAGCTGTAAGTGAATAGCTGTAACACCACTGATTCTAGTACAGAATATATCTATTTTTGTTGGGCTGGAAAGACAGTTCATTAGGAAATCCAATACATAATTTGGAAGTATATTTCCCTGATTTGTTTTTCCATGTTCAAGTTCTCTACTGACCTTAGTTATCTTGTCAACTTTGCAAAGTTTTTCCATTTGTTTTTCCATGTTCAAGTGCTCTACTGACCTTAGTTATCTTGTCAACTTTGCAAAGTTGACCAGGTTTTAAAAGGAGTGGGTGATGAACTGTCATGAAACTGCCAGCCTAATGTCTAACATCTAACTGCTCTTCAATTAATAAAACTTTAGAAATGGTGGTGCTGATAAATTAAAATCTGTAGGTATAGATTAGGTGTGTATATAGAGTTCAAATAACAGAATAGTACAGATACTATGAATAAAACAATGAAGCTAATACAAGTTCAGACTTCTCTGTATCCCATTATACAAGAACATTCTCAGCTCATTTGAGTTGAGTATTTCTCTTGCTGGGTTGCTATTTCTGAATCCAAAGCAAAAAAGGACAAATAATGTGTTTGCTCTTTGCTGTCTTTAGTTGCTCATTATGTTTAAAGAGTTATTTCTACAAATAAAAACACTATCTGCACCTGGGTGGGCGTATTTCCAGCTATATCAGCAGCAGTGTTTATTTAAGAGTGGACCCAAGTTCCTAGTGAGGAGTGGGCATGAGGAACTTGGCACTGGCACATGTAAAAAGATGTTTTTCCCCGTGTCCTTCACTCAGAGAATCACTATGGCTCGGACATCCCAGACACATGGATACATCCAGTATCTCAAAGTACAGAGCTGAAAGTAGCTAAATACTTTGTGAGTTTGTAATCTGAAAGACTCACCAGATTCTAAATTTCGCAGCTGTCTCTGGTATTATGGGCCAAAAGAAAACTCTGCATCTGAAGGGGATTGCAATTGAGTTTGATACTAGAGCCAAACCTGCCATCTGTGGTTGTTCTTTCTAGGCATGAATAAATTAACCAGCTTCTGAAAGTTGAATAAACCTAATCTTTGGGAATTTTGAAATGAAAAATGCTCTCAGGAGCGTACCTCTAGTTCACAGGGCTGCCTTGGCTAGATGTGACCATGTTTAAAAATACATAGATATGGAAATCTTTTAAGGTTTGATCCACCAGTGTTAAAATATCACAAAAGTAAAGATGTCTGTATATAAGTGTGCATATAAATATTAATAGTTTGGGTGCAATGCTACTTTCAAAAATTGTTGACAAATTGAAGGTGTTTCACATTTAAACAGTAGCATGGTGTTCTGGCTCAGCTTCAATTCCTGTTACGCCTTCTCCTGGTTAAACTTCAGTAAAATAGCAACTCTTATATGTTGTCTTATTGTCTATGAGTTAAGGTGAAAAAGGGAGGGTTGTTTAGCCTAAGGAAGAGAAAAATGTGTGAAAACGTACTAGTAGTCTTTAGATGCATAAAAGGTTGCTGCAGAGATTAAGGTAATGGTAGTAATGTAGAGCTACAGGGAAAAGAGCAAAAGGTAATGGGCTTAAATTGTAGAAAAGAGACTGAGATTTGGCATTAAGAAAAGCTTTCTAACTGAAAGCTTAAAACTAAGCACAGGAATAAACAACTTGGGGAAAGTGGAATTTTCATAACTGAAGGCTTTTAAAAAGAGGTTAGATGGATGGCTCTACAGAATGACTCAAGTTGTATATCCTGCTTTTTCAAGCTAATTCACTTTCTTATTGTTCTGTCTGCATTGCTTGCTTCCTTTTTCCTATATTCTCTTTTCTTTGATTCTGTTTCCTCTCCCTTTTTGGATGTATTAGCGTTCAGAAAAGGTTCTTGGCCAAATGTGTTACCAAAGGAAAATACTTTATCAAACACATTGTTTTCAGGTGGGTGGTAAAAATCCCCTGATGCTTTCTTGGTCACTTAGTGTCATTAAATGTCAAGTCTTTAAGTGGGAATTAAAAAGTCTGATTTTTTTAATATAAAAAAAAGCTCTGACTAAACTAGTTGCAGAAACTCCTGTCACCCAGTTGCATTGCTGTTGACCACCTTAGAATCTGTAATTTACAGCTAGATTTTGAAAACCTTGGACAATCAATTAATTATGAGGAAAACAGTTATGATGAACTTTGAGCCAAAGCAATTGCTTTGTTGAAGTCTGGCCGTCTACAGTGACAAGACCACCTCTGTAATTATCCTTGAGTACCTCTTTTTCGATTAGAAACCTGCCCTAGGCGTTACAGTTTGACTTTTGAGACCGTGCATTTGACTTGGATGTGTTATTTAAAAGGGAAAACTCCCTTGCCACACTCTCCATTACTAAAATTTTGCTATTGCTGGTCTATGGAGCCTGCTCTTCCTGGTGTGTAACCATCACGCTGAATGCAAAAAGTTGTGAACTCCTGGAATGTGGTGGTTTCCCCACATCCCACCCTGCTAACATCAACTCTAAAGCTGCAGTGCATCATTTTCAGATGTGAGCTGTAAGAAAATGTGAGGCAATGTCTTGGGTTGCAGTTGGCAAACAAAGAAAAAGCAAAGCATTGCGATAGCTGTACTTGAAAGCGGAGAGGCAGTCCTTGAAAACAGAGCTGCATTCGTACCAGCACTGATAGCAAGAGAAGTATCTTAATAGAGAATATGATTATTTGCAATCTTCAAGGATTTGGGTCTAGTTCAATCTTGGCCATTGTTATTTCCTATTAAGTAGGTTTCATAAGATGGCCTCAGGACTTTAATTATAATCATACAAGGACAATGCTTGAGGGTATTCAGCACAATGTAAATGAAGTTTAAAAAAAAAAATAATCAAAAAACGAAACAAACAAAAACCCCAAAAAACCCAACCAAACACTAAAACTGCAACCAATATCATACCTATTTTAAGGAAAAGAAGTCTTTATAGTTCGTTTTGTGCTGTGGTTTTGCTTAAGAGCTAGGCAGACACCACATTGCAGCTGTTCTAGGGGCACATACAGACAAGTTGGTGGGATTTTGATTTTTAGTTATCAGGCAGCAGTTAGCTACAGAGTTTAATTCCTAGTAAATTCTTTTATGTAAGTTGGGTCGGTTTATGTTCGCTGCTATGTATTGCATATTTGTAGATTTAAAATCTACAGTGAAATCTGTTTCTTTTTCTACTGTGGAACTAGAGGCTTTGGCCATGTGTTGAGTTCTGTTGAACCTGATGCTTAATCTTCCTCTGTTTGTCTGTTGTCTTTTGTTGATCTCTTGTTGCCAAAGAAGGACTCTAGCAATATTTGAATGTGGTAAATTATATGGTAGTTTGAATTTATAATTCACCTTTTGATTTGAAAATATACAAAATATGAATAATTGTTGGAAGTCTGCTTCTACGTCATATGGATATGGTTTTAGTGTATCTGGTAGCATATACTGCCCCATCCCACATTGTACAATGAGCGAATATTAAAAATGGTTCCACTGCTTTTTTGTTTTATGTCCATAACAAATGCTTGTGTTTAAGGGAATAGAAACATTTTTAAGACAACATGTAAATCAGAGTTAACCCCTGCCCAAGATATAAAGCTTAAAATGTTCTTTTTTCAATTGTGGAAGAAGTTAAATGCCTTCATTTCACTGGAATGCATCTAAAGTGTAGTTATTCATACCCTCTCCTTTTTGCTATGTGCCTTTAATATTTTCCATTCAACAGAAAGTATTTCAAACTGCAGATGTGAATGTTAATGTGCAGGTTTTTTGCCTGTTCTGAAAAAGTTTTCATAAGGTCAGCTCTAACCATGAAGCAGAACTGAAGCCTCGTCTTGCAGAGAAGGGGATATTTGTGGCCTAAAGAAAGATTGAGAGCAGAGAAAGTGTATGAGATGCGTGGGATTAGAGACACGTATGATTTTCTTTATGGTTCTGATTGAATAATTCTGAACCTACGCTGATTTGCTCACTTCTGTAGTTGCTATATAAATTGGTTAGTGTCGACTGATGACACTTATTTTCTAGATTGCGAGCAGTGCAAACTGTATTCCCCAGTTCAGATCAAGTTGGATTCTGATTTTTAGTTGCGAGGCAGGAGGTAGCCACCTTACCTATAGAGCTTAATGGACACAATAAGCGAACATACACCATACTTATGCTTAGCAGTTCGTAAAATTGAGTGTTTTACAATGAGGATTGAAAAGATTAGAATTTGTCGTCAGTTTTTGCTGGAAAGAAGGCAACAGAGATGCACAGTACGCTCTTCGCAAATATCTTCTCAAATCATTATTTTGCTTTTCCCTTACTTTAATGTCTGATGCAAGATCTGAACTGTTTGCAAATGTACTTTTTCAAAAAAGGACACATTTTTGTGTTTGAAACTGAGGTCAAATCAGGCAAATCAATATTTATAATGACAGTGGATATTTAAGCAATAATATAACTTAATAGGTTAAATAGTAGTATTAATATGTGTGTTTGAGACTGGAGGTTTTTGCAAACTTGATGAAATTTAAATATATAACTAACAATACATAGATGCAATGTCAGTAGGCCTTTCAAAGGCTACATTTCTTCTTCCTGAAAGAGAAAACATTGGTGGTGTTTTTTTAAAAATTGTGTACATTTAGTCAAAGCAGTTGACTCCTGCCAGTATGGATTTGTAGGTAAAGCTGATGCTTGAGAATAATTCACTGATCTTGGCAGTTGCTTTCACTTCATTGGCCAAAGTGAATGCAGGTACATAAACATGAGCTGTATGTGGAATAGATAGAAATATCTCCCTGTTCATGGTGTACTTGATATTTGATTACTTGATAAATAAAACTGCTAGCTGAACTAACAATAGCTATTGATTTTACTGCTGAAAAAGCAGTAAATATATATAAAAAAAATACTCAACAGAAAGGGTTCAGCCCAGGCAGTTTCTAACTTTTATTGTTCTGTTATTGCAATGAGAAGAACCTCCTCTGGCCAGTAGATGTGACGTTACAGTGATGTAACGACACCCCATGTATCAAGATAAATTTCCAAAATAGATGAAGACAGGTAGAGCAGTTACAAGAATCTTAAATTTCAGTAGGCAAGTGAGTTATGCTGTCAAAATGCCCTACACCATACCATAATATTAAGAAACAAGCAAACAACAAAACAACACCCCCAAACTGAAATTCATTTTCCGTTTTTGGTATTCTGTGGGAGACTAAGAGTTGAGTTATTAAAGAATTGACAGCATTTGTTGTTTATTAATTTGAGATTTTTGTCATTTGACATTAGCAAGGAAAGAAATGTGTTTGGATAGTTCTGGTGGCTTGAGTAGAGCAGAGCACTGCTGACGAGCATATGGCATGAAAAAGCAAAGCTAAGCCTGTGGGGGCAGTGACTGGAAAAGTGCAGTCTGCCCTCAAAGGGTTATATCCCACATAAGTTTTTCCTGTTAAGTTGTTACATGAAAATAATCACAGAGCGTAGAAGGATAACAGCTTGTGGTTTCACTGAGGCTGCACTGTTTGGGCTGTCACATGTTAGTTAGGAGACCCTGTGTGGGAAGAATCAATGTTGTGTACCTCAGCTGTGGTCTGTGCCACGAACACCGAGAGTGAGAAACAGTACATCAGTCTGCTGAAAAGAAAACGCTAATGCTTTGGTATTCTGGCAGAGGAAAGGAAAATAACTCTCTCTCAATATCTTCTTTCAACTAGGAAGGTGTGAAATAGTTTTGAAGAAAAAAGCGTGAGGAAATTAAACGTATTGGACAGAATCTTTCCTTGATGCCATGCTTATGACTATTTCCTGTATGTCTGTATTTTTCTTTTGTCTTGTGGTAGTATTGAAAGCCCTTTCTATCATTCCGTATGCCCATAAGCATATGACACAAGTAACAAGATCCAACGAATGGACGCATACAATGGGGGGATGTGGATTACAACAAGTAACAGTCTCACCCTTTGTGCCATTTGTCATTGCAGACCATTTCTGTAGGGATGAAGTTTCTTTAAAGAAGAATCCTGGGGACCTCAGGGGTGGCTTTGAATATTATTTACTGCAAACTCCTGAGCAGAAGGAAACATCCTTTGCTGCTGGAGTCAATGTGTGGAATTAGGGAGGGCTTGTGGGAAATGACTGAATCTGAACAGTTTTATAATGTTTTTCAAATTATAATTTATGGTCACATCGAGCCTGAGGGGTTTGAATTCACATTAGAAAACCTTCAACATATGTTAGTTAAATACAGCAATTCCATCTTGTTTAAACGTAATAGACACGCTCTGCTGAGTCACTGCCTCTTGCTTTATGCAGAACGTGCTTTGCTTATGCCTAAAGAGTGTTGTTAAAGAGACTGCTGAGTACAGAGAGCTTTAACAAAGAGATCTCAAAGTAAACACTGACATTTGTTACTGCCTCTGTTCAGCACTGCTGAAAGTCCCTGGGAACTTGGGAAATTGAGCTGTCAGATCTATGAAGATAAAATGAAACTTTGTTCTATGGCTTCAGTCCCTTAGGAAGGTTTTTCAGGTCATTTAGCATTAGTATTGCGAGGGGGGTTGATTATTATTTTCTTAAAAATTATTTCCTCTTGTTGATAAATATAGAGTGACAGCTTGGCATTGCTATTAGCCCATTGCTGTTTGGTTAAGGCAATGCCTTAAAAACCGACAACACATTTCACAGTCAACTTGCCTCGTCCATCCACAGGACAGGATGACTGATGTGCGTCAGATGTAACCACTGCATCAATTGACTTGTAAATTCTTGTTAAGCAGATTCATAGTATGAGTTGGCAAGTAAGCACAGAAGGCTCTGGGAAGAAGATTTACTTCTCGCTATTTCTGAGCATAAACATAGCTGCTTTTTAAGAAAAAGAAAGATCTAGGGGAAAAATGAAACGACAGTGAAGCCAACATTTGACCCTTTGAAATTGTTGAACTGGCCCTTATTGGAGATTTCATTTATGGGTATCGTATTAACATTTTCTTTGGACTGCTGCTCTGATGAGTTTTTATAAAATGTGTATGTTATATTGCCAGGCAATTTCAGAGATACGCAATTGAAACACAACAGTCCTCTTCATCCTAAAAAAAAAATTATTTCTAAATCAAAAAACCCAAACCACCTCCTAATTTTCATAGTGACTTTCAAGGCCTGGAAAAGGCTCTAGGCACTTAAAGTATGGATGGAGCAGTTCTGACCAATGTTTTGCTCTCAGTATTATACGCTGTTTGAACCTGGGAGAATAGAGAGCAGCCATTACTGGTGTACCAGTATTTCAGTAGAGGTCTTCATGTTCTGCTGGGGGCTCAGTGAAGCAGGTTTTAACCCTTCCTCATTCCCGCTCCCTTCCCCAACCATGCAGGCAGATCAGTGCATAATGAAAGGTGAGGGTTGGTGTCTGATTTCACAGCCCAACCTTCCCTCCAGTAAAGGTATAGCTGGGAAGATGCAGCCAGTCTCTCCACAGCCCTGGGTGATTCAACTGCGTAGATATGCTGGTAAAAAAAAATCGGCTGTAGACTTAGCATTAAATTCATGTTTACACGTTCAGGCAACTGTACTGTGAACACTGGGTACAGGACAGTTTCAGTGCTTATCAGAAATTCTTGCTGATTATAAAGGGGTATTATGGCTTCTAGTATCAAGACCCGCAATCTGCCTGCAGGATTATTTTCCTTTAAGACAATAATCTGTTTTCCATTGCTTCCTATGCTCAAATGGCTGAGAAGCAAAAGAGTAAAAGGCTGAAATAAGAAACATGCCGAAATCCAACAATTCTCTGTAGAGAGCTGGACATTAAGGAAGAAAAAGCCAAATTTTCTTACAGAGATATGTTATTTATAAGCTGACCGTTGTTACTAAATTGGTGGAGACTTCATTATGTGTAAAGAAAATTGTTTTCTTTGGGATGTTAATTTTTTTGGCTGTACATACGTTTTAATCAGTATACTTTCCTCCTGGGTATAGTCAGTACTTCTGCCAAGCTGTGAGCTCTAATATTGCTAGGATTTTTTTTTTAACTAGATGTCACTTGATTTATAATCCAGTGACTCTAATTTAAGAATTAATAAGCTTCAGATAAGAGAACAGTTCCCAGGTAGAGTAACTTCCCATGTAAATTCAGCTTAGTAAGTAACCAGGGAGCCAGCCCTGTATTTGAAACAGATCAAAACACCAGGAGTCGCCATTGGCTGTGCAGATGTACCTCCTGTTGATGGAGTGACATTTGGACATGCAAGACAAGAATTCATCTGTAACTGCAGCTGTGTTTGAATTTAACTACTTCCTGGGGGTCTGCAGAAGCAGAGATACCTGCAACAGGTGGAAGTTGTGGTGCCACCCAGGCTACCAGTTAACGTCAACCCTAAGCAAAGCAATGTCCACTGCTGAGGGAAGCAGCACACCAAATAAACATACTCAGGCTTATACTCATCCTGAAATAAGTATAAGAGCAGATTCTGCAGCTCAACTTGTGTGCTGCCATAACATGTGCATGAACATTCAGATGCGAATGTTCAGTTAACCCTTCTCTGCACAGATTGGTATAAATTCTGGGTTGATGCTTCCTTCCATGTCCATCCAATGTGTTGGCGGTAATGCCTTGGCATTGTATTCAGTTTGGTTTATTAAAGCCAAGCAAATGTTGACATTTACATCTCAGTAAAGGCAGTCCTGTAATCTCAGGGAAACGTATGATGATGAACACAGATTTTTCTTGTAGCAGTGGCTCTTCCTAGCATACAAAAGTTAATCATATCCTTAAGTCAGGACTAGTTCGTCTCTGGAGCCTGGGATGCCTACTGTGCGCTAGAGCATAGGGAAGGCAGAAGAGTTGTCTGTGCTGTGAGGAATTAAGTGCTGGGAGCCCCAGGTAGAACCTGTGTAACTTGTGTCATGGTGCACAAGATGGAACCTGTCATGCAACTGGTAGGTGATTTTTTTTTTTTTTTTTTTTCTCTGAACAACAGGAACACTGGAACTCCTGTGTTCAAGTAGACCAATGAGCAGCATGGGTTTTAGTGTCTGCTGCTGGATGCTTTGTAGCAAAGCATGATAAATCTCCTACTGGAAAGCCGCGTAGTATCTTACAAGGACAAGAATGTCTTTCATATGGAAAGACTATCTATGGAGGGTGTCTAATGTGACGCCCATCTACAAGAAGGGTCGGAAGGAGGATCCGGGGAACTACAGGCCTGTCAGCCTGACCTCGGTACCAGGAAAGATCATGGAGAGAGGCTCATCTTGAGTGAGCTCTCATGGCAAGTGCAGGGCAGCCAAGGGATCAGGGCCAGCCAGCATGGGTTTAGGAA
>VXBH01003390.1:126431-165534 GCA_013400035.1 Rynchops niger
CAGCCTGCCCAGGGAGGTGGTTGAGTCACCATCCCTAGAGGTGTTTAAGAATCATCTAGATGTGACACTTCAGGGCGTGCTCTAGTGGCAGAGATTGTAGGTTTTTTGGTTGGACTCGATGATCTTAAAGGTCCTTTCCAACCATGAAGATTCTGTGACTAGAAAACAAAAGCAAGAATATTATTAAGCCACTGTGGAGTCCTTATTGTATCTGTATCTTGAAGACTGCGTTCAGTTTTATTCTTTCTATTTAGAAACAACAATAATACTCCCTAGACACAAAACAACCAGAGAAAGACAAAAAGGGCAGCTGATAATAGATGTGTGGAAAATGATGCAACCAGTTGTAAGAAGCCAGCAAACAAACACTCTGTTGAAACTTGCTGAGTTAGGATTGCTGTGGCACAAATGGGAGATTGAAAGCTCTAAAGGGCTGGCATTGCTCTGCCACCCTGTAGAAAGGTCTCCAGCTGATGTAAGTTTATAAAAAATGTCTTTTAGTAGAAGAGCTTTCTTCTTCCTCTCCTATGCCTTTTGTACCTTTGCTGCATCATCTTCTCAGTCCCCAGGTTTATGAGTGTAAGGGCTTGGTCATTGTACCATTGAATCCTCATTAAACAGTACTTCACTGAGCCATGGGCAGTCAGAGGACGGGATATTTAAGACTTGCTGTGTGCCTTTTAGAGGCAGGTAGGTACCAGCTCCTGTACACGCTTGCATGAGCTCCTTCTCTTACAGGACTGTCACTCAGGGAACAGAGTAGCCACTGGGAAATCATTCATCAAACTGTAATAAAACTGTGTGGGCAACAGATGGGTTATAGAGAGCTCACACAGGGCATGCAGAACTGAGGCATGACACAGTTCACGTTGGCAAAAGAGAGAAAGGAGATCAAGGGATCGAACTGTAAGTCTGAGTTGGAAACCATGTCTGGTTATAGCTAGGTATCAGCGCTGAGTCCATCACTAAGGTGAAATAAAATCAGGAGGAGCTATTTTAAATATTTCTTCATTTTAAATGCTTCTCCTATCCTGTAAGCATTCTTCAGAAATTGTTTAATCTTCCTAAAAGCTTATTTTAGGGAAATTCTGCCTGTGTTTTGAAAGTATTAAAGATCTTCCTTCCTTGGAATTTGATGTCCATTTCAGAAGAGAATTCTTGCCTGTCACATGTAATTTTGAGTTGGCTAACAGCCATATGCATTGACTGCACATCGTCTTGCCTTGAAACTAAACTAGCCACAAATCCTGTTGTTGCTTAGCTCTAGTCAGAGAGCAACAAGAGAGAGGAAAGTTTCATTATGAATAAATGAAAGCATTTTGGTTACTTTAAGCAACAAGTTTTAGCTTATGAAGAAGTTTGTTTTCAGTGGCTTATTTTAGGATGTGATTCAGCATTACGACTTCAAAGGGGAGAAGGTGTCTGCGTTGGAATCCTTGTTAATATTAACAGGGCTACCTGCAGGGGCTTGGTCATGAGCTGGCTTGGGCTGCCACGCAGGGAAGTGAGGATCTCTTTGACCCACATTGTTCTAACGTTTGCCCTTTTTTCTGAGGACTGCTGCTGCTTTTCTGTGCGTCTTCAAGGAAAGGCCTGTCCCTTAATTTCTCTGGTTTTGTGTGGTGTTTGGGTGCATTTGCATTTCTCTCAGGAGAGTACATCTACCTTCTCTCCTTTGCTTAGAGGTTTTTGCAGATAGCAAACTACTCCATAGTAAGACAGTAATCATTACAAACAGCTCCTTTTACTGTAGCCCAAGGAATGTAGATTACTTACAGAAGGCCTAAATATGGGCTTTCTTCCCTTATTTCAAATGGGCACATTGAGTTTGTAAAGGACAGCCTGAGTTCCATTAGTGGAATCGATTCTTTATCCTTATGTGGCCTGATTTGTGTTAAGTACACTCTCAGGAGCGCATGAAATAAAGGTCTGTGCTAGAGACAAGATGCTGGATCTGATACTACTTGAAGTTTCTCTAACTGGCCAAAAGGAAGTCAAGCCACCATTCTGTATGCACGTGCCCTTTCATTTCCAGTATCTTTACAGGTACGTGCTCTGCCAACACCTTTGGTTTGAGGAATTCATTCTCAGCAGTGGCAATGAATACTAGAGACAACTAACATCTCTCTGTGTCACTCAGAAACATCTGCATATATGTCATGTCATTTCTGTTTTCCGAGGGATGGTGCCTGTGAAAGGAGCGATAATTGGTTTTTTGAGTAAGAGACAATTGATTTGCTTATGAACTGTTTCACTGATAAAAATCTGGAATCATACAGAAGCTAAGCAGAATTACAGTGTTTCTGAACTGGGTTTGTGTCCCTGTAGGCCATCAATGTAAGGATTCTCCACTTTTCTAGAGTTTTGATTTAGGCCCATCATGTTCTTGTTGACCTGAATTCGTTGTTCCCTGAAAGTTGAGAGTTTGCTGATGTTGACACATTTTAATATGTACCTTAATTGTCAGTTAAATAGCTTAGGAAAGGTGGATGCTTTTAAGCAAGTCATTAGCAAGAGAAAGCTTTTATATGAAAATTCAAACTTGGCATATATTTGTGGTCTTGGAATAGTGACAAAATTCAAACTGTTTCTATAGGTCATAGATTTCAATACAACTGATCTCTCTGGACTAGCCAGGGTGGTATCAAGGGATGTTTTCATTCAGTTCCTAATGCATTCACTTTTTTTTCCTCTAAGTTGTAAAATCTTAAAGCACTACAGAGACATTGAAAATTCTTGCAGAACTCATTTGACTGCTGTTACTCTGGTTTCCATAAGGTGTTGCAGAAACAGGCTTAACTCAATGGCAGAGAGGAGGGAGTTAGTTGTGGGGAAGTGATAGAAGAATTTTGCCTTAAATTCTACTCTTTGTGCATCTAATTCTCTGCATGTTACAGTACTTGCTCAGAGTATCTGCTTTATTGCCTTCCTTTTCTATTGTTACTATATTTTTTACTGCTGGTTCTCTTAAACTGACATGTACTGTAGCGTGTTAGCACTCTGCATAATTTCATAGCCTGTATACCCTCATAAACTTACTGTGCAAAGTATTATTTCTTGCAACCTGTATAGATTTATTTTTCTTAAATATACAAATTTTAAATTGCCCTCAGGACTCATGCCATTTATTCTTAAATTGAATTTTATTTTTTGTAATCCGGTTCCAACTGATAGAGCATTCCTCATATTCTACTGACAGAAATAAACACAGGGCTGTAAGTGTTATCTTGCCAGAGAATTATATGAGCTTGTAATAGCTGCATGCAACTGAATTTTCATTTTATTTTTATTTACTGGAGAGCTACCCTAGGATTTTGAATTGATTCCTCACTTTTGTTTGCATTTATATGTATTTCTTCAATAAAAAGAAGAAATCTCCTGTTATTTCAGGCCTCATCAACCTTCCTGAAAAATAACACGAATAATAGTAGTATAACAAAAATTGAAATGCTTAACTGTAGTTTTCTTTCAGTCCTACAAGAAATCTCTGCTAAAACAGCAAGTGTTGAGAGCAGAAGGTGGCTTGTAATTGCAGCTGTTCATTGAAACTGCGTTCAGAGAACAGTTATAACGTATTAACAAATAACAGGTGGTACATACATCAAAATTTGTTCTGAATAAGGTGAACTGAGGGGTAAAATGCTCTTAGAAGGAACTACCCAAGTCCTGGGCACAGTGCACAGCATGCTGCTCTAGTGGAGATAGGGAAGGTTACATATCAAATATCACCGCACAAGGTGTAGCATATTAATTTTAGCATATGTCTCTTTATCAGCCCTTATTTAAGTCATGGATGTAGCATCCATGGCATAATATTGCTATTACCAGGAAGGAAAAATGAAAGCTAGAAGGATGCTACATGGGGCTGGGAAGTAGGCAATAGTGTTTCCTTAAGGCCATTTACAGCAGAGAAGGGTGTCCAGCCATCTTCTAGCCTGCATAAACTTCTAATTTTCCACAACAATGAAATATTTATTTTCTGAGTCAAGACTCTGTTGTGTTAGAGTAACAGCAGGACATAAAAAGGAGTTTTTATAATGTTGGCCGAACGCACACGTTTTAGTATTTCTGTCTAGACATAATAAGCAGAAATATTAAATAGATATAGGCCTGTATGTAATATATCAAAGACGGGGAAAAAGTATGTTCTGGTCTTTTAATAAAGAAGACTACATGTAGATATCTGTTAATTTTATAAGTGTGGGAGATACCCGTTTAATTCTAAATGAGTAAACTTCAGAGATTCATGTAATTGTTCCTAGTACTGTGATAAAGAAGCTTATATTTTATTATTTTCTGAAGCCTTAGTCCTAGAAACTTGCGCGTAACTTGTCTAAGCAGTTTGGGGTAGCAAAACGTAAGGTAAATTGCATTGTTACTAGCAGATTAATGCTGTGCCATTAACAGATCTTGATGCCAGTTAGATATTAAATTAGATTTGTGTGTAGCTCCATTCTAAGTGATGCCATAGAATTACATTAAAAGCATTTTCTACAAATAGTATTTTTTCCTGTTCCTGTGATAAGGCAGGTAGACCACTCTGGAGAAATAAATCTGAAAAAAAATCATTGCTCAAAAATCTTTCTGTTTCTGGGGTAAAAAAATAATATCAAGATGTATTCCTGTGTCTGAACGTTTGTCTTTCAATACAGTTAAAGATAATGTTGGCAAGTGCATGAATTTAGTATTTCCTGATGGTATGTTTCAATGATGAAGTGTGGTGGGAGTATGTTTCTGTGAGATTTCTAGCACAGCACTTCAGTTGGTGTAAACCAGGAATCATTGAAGGACATTACATGTGGCTGTTCTGAGTAGAATTACAGCCCAGTTGGGTTTGTCTGAGCTTCCAACAAAGACAGAAACTTTTTATTTCTTATCTGAACTCAACTGAAATTTTGTGCTTTGAGGTCTACCAATCTGTGCTACCTGTACCCAAGGGCAGTACTGATTTTCCAAGATAGTGGGGATGTTTACTGGCTGTTACAGTGCAAGGATGAACTCGTCAAACTGTGAGACCTCAGTGATGATTATCATTACTCTGCAGATTCTGTTCCTGATTGTTTTGTAACGCTCCTAGATAAACGTCCCTGAGAGACTTGTAGGTTACTGAAAGCTTCTGCCTCAGTAAACCTAAAGTAATTCTACTCAGGAGATAAATAGGCAATGTCAGACATGGTCATCTTAGCACTTTTCTTTGTGATTACATTTTGAAAGTACTTATTTAACTCTTGAGTTGTTTTGTCTTATCCTTCAAATTGATTTCACAGCAGATCCTGCAGTAATCTACCCACTTCACTGACTGGGTGAGGATTAGGAAATATTTAACAATTCAGCTGAGCCAATGTAGTTAGGAATAGTCTAGGTTTCTTCTTGTGTGGCTTATGTTCTTCATCATCAGGAAACATCTCCCCATATTCATTCCAGGGCTTCTTTGTTCAGCATTTTGAAGCCTCTACTTGGCCTACTGAAAAGATAATTTCCCATTGAAAAAAAAAGTTCCTCTCATTCCTTACATTACCCTTTCCTGCTGTGCATCTGTGATGTTAGCGTTACATGTGTTACCTCGAACCTCAACAAAATACACCATTTTTAGAAAAGTCACTTTCCTTAAGTTTCTATTCTTTTGGCGTCTTGATTAGGCGTTCCAGACTTCTATTTCTTTTTCTACTGTGCAATCTTATGCCATTAGACACATTCTAGTGCAAAATGAATATTTGTATTATTTTACATGGTATAACATTAATATGCTTATCACTTCTAGTAAATCTCATATTTGTTTCTTGACTCATTGGATCTGTAAGTATATTGTCAGCTCCTGACACACAATCGTTGCCGTTGATGGTTTGTGATAGTGAGATGTCACAGAGTGGTTTACATGACAATTCAAATATGATTCAGCACCATGGATTACAACAATGAAAAATATCCAATAAATACAAATTTTTCCAATATCTAGTAAATGACAGATTGTTCTGTGAATTTATATTTTTGGATTTATTTCTAAGTAACCTTTGATTTGATTCACTGGGTGCCATCTGTTGGAAAAGGGAAGCATTTCTTATTGTTTTCCTTAAAGATCACTTTCACTAGTATAATCATTATACTGTATATGTGCAAATATTAGTGGATTAAATGATATTTTCATTATTTTAAGTTACATTTGTTCTCCCAGATATATTAAATGTAAAGCTGAATACGTATAAAGATTATATATATAAAATTGATCCACATTCCATTGGTAATAATGGATTGTGAAATAGGCCTAGTATTGTGTGACTTTTAACTTACACCCTGCTCTAAATAGCATACTTGTGGGATTTATTTTTTTTTTCTGTGTACAATATGAACGTATTTCTGCTGTGTAAAATAGGAGGTGAAAAACCCCTTCAATAACCGCCAGATTCACCTATGGAATGAAATGTGGAAAGGCCTTGGACACTGCTTGCCAACCAGCTGCTAGAGGGGAAATTCTGCTTTTGTAGACACTTTATTTTTGTCAGAGAAGTCTTACAAGAATACGGAATTCCCTTTCCAGAATATCTGAATACTTGCTTTGTAAGCCCTTTTTTTGGTGGCCTTCCAGTATCTGAATGGGGCTTACAAGAAAGCTGGAGAGGGACTTTTTACAGAGGCATGTAGTGAGAGGACAAGGGGTAATGGCTTCAAACTGGAAGATTTAGAAATCAAGAAGAAATTTTTCACTCCGAGGGAGGTGAGACCCTGGCCCAGGTTGCCCAGAGAAGCTCCATCCCTGGAGTGGTTCAAGGCTGGGTTGGACGGGGCTTGGAGCAACCTGGTCTAGTGGGAAGGTGTCCCTGCCCAGGGCAGGGGGCTGGAATGAGATGATCTTTAAGGTCCCTCCCAGCGTAAACCATTCTATGATTCAGGAACTTTTGCTGCTTGGGTGTTGATGGTCTTAGATTTCTTCTGCTGGAGAACACAAGGGAGGAACTAAAAAGGCCGCAACAAAAAATACTCTCCACCTTTTTAGATGTGGCAGGCTTGGCATGTTCCTCAACTTCCAACCTCTCTTAGGCGTTTATGAAAGAATCCACTCCCTGAACTCCAGTTTTGTCCCAGATAACTTTAACCTCTTTGATTACCTGGCAGCTCAGAATTACTTTGTCGGGCACTTTGCATTTAGAGAAGCACCAGCACTACTGTGAATTGTGTATGGGAAAGGAAAAAAAAGTTGTATTAGCCTTATGGGAAAACACTATACCACGCCCGCACCTCCCACACCTCCCAAGTTCTTGCTCTGAGGCCCACCCTTTTTGGATCTGAATACTTTCTGCATTGAACTAAGAATCCCTCGATATCCCCAAAAACCGTACGAGACACAAGTTTTCTGCAGAATCAGACTCTTAGGCACACAAGAGTTCCTTAGCTTTGGTTTTCTGTTATAAAACCTTGTGCTTATGCTCAAAATGTATGATGAGGGACTTGTTTTGAATCTTCTTTTAAGCTGCGGATGGTACACTGAAAACAGGCTGTAATGTACTATATGTTACCTTGATTTATGTGAAACATCACATATTGATGTCTTTATAGACAGCAACTTAGTGTTTCAGAGGAGTCTGCATGTTACAAAAAGGGCAGCAGGTGTTATTTAGACTAAATTGACCTTGAAATTGATTTCTTTATTTTATGACTTACTGAGGGGAGATTAATACTTTTTTTTCCTGCAGCCTGAAACAATTTACATGGTAATAGAAGGCATAGTCAGTCAAATAAATTGCTGGAAGTAGTAGTGTTCCAAGAAAGAAAATATGGATCTTACTTGCATTGATTCTTTCTATCCCCAGGGAGTAGCTAAGACTTTTAACACTGGGGAAAGACTGCCAAAATTTGTTTTTCCCATTAAAGGCAGAAGAATGGATAGTAATGTCTGTAAGCTGACATTTACTCTAAACTTTCTGTTGGAGAAGCGGGGAGAAGGGTGGTGCCTCGTAAAATTTAGGGAGCGTTTTAATGCTATTTCATGATTTCTGTAAGGGCAGATGGATAGAAGAGGAAATACTAAGAAACTTCTAGAAAGCCTGTTGTGGAGGCAGCGCAGCTGCTCTCTATAACAGAGCAGACCTTGGTAACAGCCTGCAAATGGTTGTTGCGGTTCCGCCTTTGAGCACCAAGCAGAAATCGTCTATAAATACAAATGATCGTGGAAACAAGAGACCTAAAAGAAATTACCTGCGGGAGGCACTGATAGGAACATAAAGTATAGTCCTTACAGCAGGGGAAAGAGTTTTTCTTTGTGCTGCCACAATTGCTGCAATGCTAAAGTGACATTATTTCCATTTTCTGTAGACTCCAAGACAAGTGCATAGTTAAATAATTTGTCAGGGGCATAATACTCTGCAGAACACATATGAGATGTTATTAGGACATATTACCTGAAAAGTAGTGTGAAAGCAACTCCGCAAAACAATTTTTTGTTTGTTTTAAATACAGAAATAGCGTATAGGAAAATGTTTTATATGTGAAAATCATTATGGTTGACCTGGGGCTGGGAGTAGAGAATTAATCTCTTTTGTCTATCGGAAAGCTGCATCTGAATGCTATTATTGCAGCTGTAGTGAATGAACGATTATTTCAACCTTTGTGATACAAGAGGAAGAGATTGGTGTTTGGCAGATACCAGTCTGTCCAGGCCAATCCTTTGGGACCACTGGAGAGGGCCTCAGGCTCCTGCTAACAGGCTAAGATTAGTTTGGACGATTGTTGGAATTCTCTATTCCCCTAAAAATAACCCTTGCCCGAGGAGTTTTTCTAATGTTGTTTTTATTTTCTGGATCAATATAGCCTGTATTTACCGCAGGTGGCAAGCATGGTACTAATATGGAGCACATCACAAGCTTTCCAAGTAGGTGTCCCATATGCAGTATTGGTCCAAAGCTTTTTATTAACTTGTTACTGGTTCACAGAGCTGTGCAATGCTTGGAAAGAAGCTGTGTGTGGAAAGTATATTTGCAAAATACCTGTTTAAAATGGCACATTTATTTGGAACTTGGGGTATTAACCTTCTGGTAAAGAGAGAGCTGTGTAGAATAAAATCTGCTGTCTCTTTGTATGCCTGCCCGCTTGCCGCTCCAGGAGAGTTTCCCAAGAGCAACTCCCCTGCAAAATGGTTAGCTTGGGGTTTGAATTCTTACAGTGTCCTTCCCAAGGCTGTGAAGCTATGATCTGAGCTCAGCCCTGCGACCTACCCATGACAGCTCCCTAACAAGAAAGAGCATGCTAATTAGAAGACAGAATGGGAAGTAATGGGCATTGGATACAAATAGTTGAACATAGATTCTGCTGTGCTTCTATGTACGTTCTGTTTGTACGATGTGCATAATAAAGCCGAAATACTAAAAAGGGTATGGGGTGGCTGCACTGTGGGTGGTGTCAATAAGACAGTAGCTAAGGTGAAGGAAAAGATGAAAGCAGGGGAGTTAAATGAGTAAATGTGAGTAAAACCTGAAAAGGTAGAAAATGCACAGCATTCTCAGTGATGCAGTGGTGAGTAAAGACGTGGAAGCACTATTAAACTATACAGAGGCTGGAAAACAGAACAGATGATTTGGTTGGTGCTTTTGCTTGATGTCAATCTGGGAGAGCTTGCAGTTTCTCACAGCGGACAAAAGTGACTGCTTTCCTTTGTGGAAAACAGATGCAATTGGACTGTAGGAATTTATTGGCCGATTTTGATGGTAGTTTGGCATCTATATATGTCTTGTAAAGTCTTGTTTCTTGGCATTTCCTATGAAGCAGTCAATGTATACAATGGCAAAGTTGAACAGAGGCCAACTGATACTCCTTTTATTATCTTTCAGGAACTAGTACACTAAGTGGATGCTCACTGCATAAGAAGGCCCTTTTGTGACTTGATTTGTAACACAGAGAAGAAAAGTTAAAAATAATGAGACTATTTTTGATACCGCTAGAGATGTTAATTTTTGTAGCCTATAAATTCTTTTCCTGTATCAGTGGCAAATGTAATATGTTTCAAGCTGGTGTGTTTCTGCAGCAGCTGTCTTTTGAGACCGTTCACAGACATTAAGCTTCTTTTTAGGGGAGAGTGGTATAGTCTTCCATATATTAATGGGTAAACTGGGATGCAGAGGAGTGAAATGCTGAAAGGCCGTGCAGTGAAGTACCAGAGAATTACAATGAACTCCCTGAAATATATTCTATCTATTGGATGATAGCATATCTATAAATAAAAGATCTAGAAGATTAATACCTGGTGACATACTTGAAAATATTAATTAAAAGAAGTTCACAGCTGTTACTCTCTGGTGTCTTTGCCAGACAGGCCTCAATTTCAGTTTATCAGACTGTCATTCCCAAACATTAGGAGGATCTGCATAGCTTCACTTTGACATGCAAATCTGATCTTATTGACAGGAAAGGCAAGACAACAGGAGGCTAGCCCTGGGAGACCTTTTCAAAATATAAATATGAATGTTGTGGCTGCATTCACTAGGGAAGAGACAAATATTTAACATGCTAACTATTTTCTAACATATCCTTTTTAAAATATTTCTGTTTTAATTACCGACTTGAGCCTTGCAGCTGTATTTGAGTCCATGTTTAGGTACTACGACACTTTATCTCTAACCTTTGCTTCTATATTGCCTTAACAGCATCGCAGTCAGTTTATTCTCACACTATCTGTACTATGGTAATATTCCTTTTTTTTTATTTTTTTTCTTGCATTCTGGCCTCTTCCGCTGCAACTACAAAGCCATCCGAAGATGTACCCAAGCCCCAAACTGCTTTGTGTCCACATTTGCGGAATGCCAGTTTGGATGTAGGAAGGATAGAAAACTAGGAATTTTACATTGCCTGTGCAGCCTATGCTACAGTGGTTTGCAACAACATTGTATGACTGTTGCCAATCCGGCAAATAAACCAGGGTCCTTCTAATTGCATATGAGTCATTTTTCATAAGATACTGAGAGAAGTGTACTGGACTTCTTGCCTGAGCTTCTGAAAGGCAGCGGCTGTGTTGTCATCCTATCCTTCCCACCCACACAGTTCTAAAATAGGGATAAGGATACTCTCCTTCTTGAGGTTCATTATATTAAAACCAAACAGTGCTTAGTTTAGTAAAGAAGGTCTAATGCATAAGATGAATGACAATGAAAATCTTTGTCATCAAATGTTTTACTAATGGCTCCTCTGAGCATAATTATAGCGGTGCTCAGTGTTGATTTTTATTCTTGTTATATAAAGGGCAAACTATTCTGTTTAATCCGATATTTTTTTTTTCCCCCTTCTCCCTCTTTTCAGAACTATAAATCTGATGTTATGACTCTGATTTCCAGGGCCAAGAACTGTCCTCAAGGTCCAGTAAGCAGAAGCATTTTGCTGAATAGATTAGATTCTGTAACTGAGTTTAGATCTTCTTTTAAATTGCTTCATTCATCAATCACTGGAACCAGTTTTCACCTGTGACACCTTGCTGCTTTTGAAGTGACTGTACTTGAATTTGCTTAAATTAGCTTTAATACTTGAATACATAGTATAGCAAAGATCTGTCTTACCAAACTCAATAAAACTGATTAGTGTCATTGCAGTGTAAGTTCATTAACAGCCTAGTTATAGCACTCTATCTTGAGTGCTACTACCCCTATCATATGAACATACAGACATGCCTTCAGGTTGTGTCTTACTGCTATGCAGAGGAGCAAATTGTAGGTGGGGTACAGCTGCAAGCCCTGCTGTGATTCCCTGTTGTAGTGATGTCCCCAGCTGAGGGTAGATGCAGAAAAAAAAACCCCTAAAAGTCTGGAGAAGTTCAGCGGCATTCAAGTGTTCACAAGAGTAATGCCGCTGTTGGCTTGAACACTGAGCAGGACTGGACCTAGAGGAACTACCTTATATCGGCTTAAAGGATCGAAATAATCTAGTCTGTATCTATCCTATCCTGCGCCGATCCTTCTTCATTTTCTGTGTAATATTACCACTTGGCAGGAAATAGGTGTACCGTAAAATAAGTTTATGCTAAGGTTTTATAGGCCTGATTTTCAAAGGTGCCGATGATATTCAGCTCCATTTGATGTCACTGAGAGTTCATCGTTTGCTACATTCAAGTCCCTTTAATCTTTTTCAGTGTCTCTAAAACACTGATATCATGCCATGGGGCCTTTTCAAGTGCCTGTGGCTGGATGATGCCAGTAATTCACATTACTTCAGTCTATGCATATTTGGGGTTTGGTTTTTTTTTGTGGTTATTTTTATTTTCTTCTGATTATCTAAATTGTATCCCCTCAGTCTTGAGGCTGTAGGAATATGGATTTATGTGAGAATAAGGCAATAAGCAATACTTCAGGTATTTGGCAAACCCTCTTTTCCTGTTTGCAAGCATGATTAATGCAATTTTTTAAACATGAACCTTAAACATTAAAAATTGCTTGAAAGGAGGTGGTGGCTGGATTTTTTCCAAATGAACGCTGTCTTTCAGTTTGAAATTTTGAAACTGCTTAGTCTCATTAATGAAAATATAAAAATATATTGAAAAATCAAAATATATACAAAAGATTTTTAATTTGTATGATGATGATTTGACAGAACCCTTTTTTACCCCATATACTAAATTTTGGAAGGATATCTTCCTTCAGTAATTCTTTCTGCGCTGACACTGGTACTGCCTTCCCACTAGAGCAGCTGTCGAAAGCTTTAATAGCTACTGAAAAGTTGCAGCCTTTCTGTTAGTTTGACAAAAGTTAACTTGTAAAATAACGTTGTGAGAAGTGAAGGCTTATTTTTCGAAACTTGTTTTTGTGCTTCTTATATTTGCATTGAAATTGGATTTGTATTGGTTAAAAATGAATGTTTTGAAGAATGATGTATTGTTTTTTCTGGATTAATGTATTTTCTGAAATAGAAAAGTGCAGAACAAGTTTTTATAAACACCTGTCATTTTATATTGAAAAGGTCCCTCTTTAAAAAGAGAGGGAGGTGAGGGAAGGGATGGGGGGGGGAGTGTCTATAGAATTTGTTGCCAAAACTTAACCTGGAATTTCTGATTTATTTTGTTTTTACTTCATGATTGAACTCTTTGGTTGCTGTGCCTGTAAGAAAGTGTGCTCAAACTTCCAAGTGCTGCCTTAAAAGCCAGGATTGCAGGCGTGTTTCCTGAGCCACAGTAACTTACAGGCTTTTAATTATTGCTTTTTTGCTTGGTTTTGGGTGAGGAAAAGAGTTATAAAGGCAAGTTGAGCCGTGTATTTTGATTTACTGAAGAGGGTTGTGATGGAAAGAGAAAAAGGTTTCATGTTTTCTATGATATTTCTGATGCCACACAACCATGGCATAAAAAATAAGTTAAGAGTTGAGCTTATTTCTCTTGAAATTACACTGTCTCTGTTGTTGCTTGGAAAATTGTTTGTTGTGATGGATGAGAAGGAATACATAGATTTTTCAAATGTGTTGCCAGATCATTGCTTATAGAACAATCTGGTAATAAAAGGAGAGTTGACAGATAAGAATTCAAATGGATCTGATAATGAATTATTGAATAATGCCTCGGTTCCAGAGCCTGAAAGGCTTATTTCCAGTGTTGGGTTTTTTTAAGAATTGTTGGCTGCTTTTCCCGCTCTTAGTGACAGATCCTATATGAAAATCTAATGCAGCTGAAACTCATAGACTGAATTTACTTCTGTCTTATATAATTGAGACTTTATTGAAATGGCTGGAGTTACAGTGATACAAAACTGCAGCGGTAAATCAGTGGTGAATCAGATCTATCAAATTTCATGTTTCTTGATAGCTATAGCTGCTTAATAGACTGTTTGTTAAATAATTCAAGATGTTTTCATTAAGCTGAGTGATGGTGCCTTTTAAAACCTTACTTTTGTTCTTAAATCTGATCAGGCAATCAGTTATACCTGTGGAGCTAAGAAAATCTAACTGAAGAAATGACTGTTGGGAAGCTTTAGGAAGTTGCTGGATGCCAGCATCTGGAGGGCTGCACTTGGGCTAGGATTCTCCCATTTTTGTCCCTTTTCTTGTAGCTTCCTGGAAGTGGTGTACTCTTATCTGCAGTTTCGTGCTCTTCTCCTAGGCTACCTTAAACTCTCATTCCTGCTTATTTAAAGGTTTAAGTTTTCTAAAATGGCTTTGCCTTTTTCTCAGTCTCCATTGCTCAAATTCTTGTCTATATGTTGATATTTGATAATAAATATCATGTACTGTTTTTAATCAAGAGATGTTGAGAAAAGGTACTGGGAGTAAAATGGGACTCTTCAGGGTAATTCAGAGGGGACAATAATGATTTTTGCAGAGAAGTACAACTGCTGCAAGAATTGCTGCCTGTGATCTGAATAGAAATGTGCTAGCTACCTGAAATTACCTTATCTCTTCTGCTGCTTCGGGAGAGATATCTATTAGCTGGAGATAACGGCTTGCAAAAAAAAGAGTGGATTTCTTTAAATTTCAGATTTCTATTGAATGGAATGTATCTTAGCACCAGCATTTTTAATAAATAAATAAATAAATCTGTCACTACCAGGGACAAGAATAGAATTGAAAAAAAAAAAAAGCAACTCCTCCCTAAGTATCATCACAGGGCATTTGGATAATACGTTGGGCGGGAGGGGAGGGTCTTTTGCGCAGGGTAGAATAGTGCCAATATCTCATACGACGCTGTAGAACTGATCTAATTTAAGAGAATTAAGAGAAATAAACTGGGAAAAATCCTGACTTTTTTTTTTTAAATTCTCAACCTAATCTATAGAACTGCAAAATATAGGAAAATTCTTCAGAGCTCTATCATGTGCATCTGTGAGTATTTTATGGGTTTCACTGTATGTGAACTGAATTCAGAGTGAGGTCAAAATTTTACCTGAGAATCCTACTGTGGGAAGACTTTGTCAAGTCTAACATCACAATGTATGGCTGCTTTTGAGTATCCAGGCACATGAAATGTGCTGGTATGTTAATCCACAGCAGATAAGGGAAGTCAGAAACTGTTATAGAACCTTGACTTTTATTTCCTCCCTCTTCATTTTTTTTTTACAGTGTTACTACTCGTTGTTATTGCACACGGCTGTGTGTTTTTTACATCTCGTCAGATGAGTTGGCCCAAAGTCTGGAGGTGCAGTCTTTGTTAGCTAGAAACAGTCTCCTTGAAAATATCCCAACATAATTTAGATGATGAGGTAGTGTTACTATTACAGGTTGTATAGCAGAAATCTCAAATTACAAATGTTTTTAATGATAAAGAAATAAAGACAAATCTGTTATTCTTACGTTCTCAGTATTCAAACTCCTGTAACATATTGATACCCTTTCCTTCTTCCATCAGGTTATGACTTGTGTGTTGTTAAAGTAGGTGCATACCTTGCTGAATTCTTGTTATTGGGGGTTAGAGTGGTAATAATCTGGATGTCTACAAAGTTGTAGCTATTTTATTATTCTTAGAAAAGCAGATCTTTAGGGTAAGTTGACAGAGGTTGACTTTTTTTCATTGTATTAAAAGAACGTTTGCTGTCATCTGGGCTGGCAGTAGAGATGATACTAAGCAATGCCTTGTTCTCTTAACAGCCTTCCTTCCTTTCACTGTTAGAAGTTCTGCTTCTGTGCTTTAGACAAGGAGTTAAAAGTTTGTCTAAATAAAATAAGAAATTTCCAACAGATGGAAATTCAAATGCTAACAAGCATGTGAATCGAGAGAGCTGTGGAAATGCCAGGTAAAGTGTCCTGGTTTGAGGTAAAACAGAACCAATTTTCTGATTTGTAATTTTACTTTTTAGCTGGGCCTCTTCTAACTGACTAAAGTCTGAAGTGAACAGCATATTGTTCAGACACTGTTCACTCTCAGAGTGATAAGACCCAATTATACCAAGGAACAGTATGTACAGAGGCTCTTGCTTTTACTTATTGCTATAACAACCAAGCTCAGCTAACTTCGTTATTTGCCCCATTGCAAATAGAGCAGAGAGGGGTCCCACCCGCAGGGAGGAGCGGACGGGACGGGTGACCCAAAACTGACCAACAGGGTATTCCATCCCATTGGCATCACGCTCAGTGTAAAAGCTGAGGGATCAAAGGGGCAAGGCTGCTCTGGCTCGTTTCTTCTTCAANTCCAAAACCACAACATAAAGATTGATAGAAGATATTGAACATTCATGGTCTTGGTGTGGAAAGAAAAGTTGGGATTGGACAGTACCTCAACACTTAGAGGGAAGACATATCCAGTGCAGAGGGCACTTACAAATAGACTGGATTTATGAATAGACATATCCAGTGCAGAGGACATTTTTGAATAGATCTATGTAAGTTTTTCTTTGCTTTGTTACTCATGAAAGATAAGCCAAAATGATGTTTCGAGTCTCTCACTCAAGTTGAGTTGCGCACCTCTTCTTCTTCTTGGAAGATTAAGGAAGCCACTCTATGGGCTAAATGAGCCAAAACAAGGTTGTTCTTAAAGCAATTGCAGAATAAGCAAAGGAGAAAAACAAATGCTTTTGCTTCTGTTAGTGATATTCAGTTTTTGGTAGTTCTACACACTGGAATTTAACAGACTTTCAAGATGTTAGCATCCTGACAATCTAAGAATAAGCAGACAGAGATTAAGAAAAAGCAGGAAGCAGCTGTGTCTGTGTAGAAGCTGTATAGAAGTTGATGGTTTTTCTTTTCTAGCAGTACTAAATTGTTTGTAGAGTGGGGTGTGCTCCCGTGGATGGAATGCAAGCGACTGTTATAAATAGGGTATAAATATGCATTTCGTACAGTGGTTCTGTAAATCGCTACTTATATAATTTAAGTGAAACTAAAGGGAATGTGATAATTTTGCCCAGCTTTTGCTTTGACTCTTTTTCTTTTGCTTGGTTTTCAGTCAGGAGTTGCAAAAATGTGCTACAGGAAAACAAATGGATAAAACTATTGATTTGCATAAATATTTGCACAAGCAAGATTCTAACTATTGTATAGCTACCCATCAAAGAAATTCTATTTAGTTGTGTTACCAGAATTGCATACTGCTCATTTTGATGATTTTATCATTATCTTAGAGGCAAATAAATCAATGCATTATGAATATTAAAAATATTTATAGTTCAGTTAATATTTGCTTTGGTCTTCTTTTGTATTCTGTTCGTATTAACAATGTTTTTAAATTATCAAAACCCAGAATTTTTAAAAAACAAAACCAGAAAACATGCTTTGAAAGGCAGCAATACAGACCTTTGAGAATATCTATGGATGAGAAATACAAATTAGGAAAAAAAACCAAACCACAAACCAACCCTAACCCCCCTGACCCAGAAAGGCCCCTTTTAACTCCCCTTAATAATATTGCTGTCACTTTTATATATGCATTGCAACATGTGGTAAGAGCTAACTTATGCATATGAATTTTCTGCCATTTTTGAGGTGACTTCCAGTAGGATAGTATGTCTTGCATACTGGTGAAGCCAGGATTTTAGGAATTACAGTAAACAGAAGTCTCATCAGGACACTTTGTGTTTAGTGTTTTCTGTCAGAGGGGAATGACAGTGGTGATGAACTCTGAGATTTAAAGTGTGATGACAAGATGCCATCTAGTGACAATTTGTAGGAAATAGTAGTTCACAAACTGTATTTACAGAAATGTTTTCTCCTCTTTGAGGACCCAAAGATTGTATTTCAGAGCAGAAATTTCACAATCATTGTATTACCTAGAAGCTGTTTTTCTGGGAAAATGTTTTACCCTAGGTTCAACTTGTGCTATATTAAATGCAGGACACTGGTGATCGATTCCTTTGCTTCCTATGCTTACCTCTGGTTTTGCTTTGCAAAAGCAAATCCTGCCACTGCTGTCTCTTCCAAATCACCTAGTCTCTCCGGTAAGCATAAAATACGTTTCTTGGTGAATTTGGTGAAGCAGTATTTCAGCAGTTCTAGTCTCACCTGGCAGAGAATATATATAAAAATAGTAGAAGAGAAGCTATGTTGAATACAGAACACTTTAATTTTTTTTTTTTTTTTAAAGACTGGATTAAATTATATGTGTTAGTATTTGCATACTTTTTCTATTCCTTATTGGAAGAAAAGAAGAGGTTTTTTATTTGGTTGCTGCTTAGAAATATTAGGTACATAAAATGACTGTTTTATTGATTGTCAGAACAGTTATTTTCTTATACTGGGAAAACACAATTTGACTGAGATTGCAATTAGGTATGTGCTCTTTAAGTAATACGCTATGTCGAATGGTACATGTCTTTTGCTGGTAATAGATTTCTGGTGTCCCTAGAGAGAGCCAAATCTGGTTTGACAGAGTATGTTCTTACTGCGTCCTGGGAAAAACCATGTCGGATACGGTTTCACTTTGTTCCAGAAATAATCTTTATAGTGGGTTGCCTGAGAGTGCGCAGTGAACACTGTCCTCTCGGCTGTATTAGTATGAGTGTGCGAGGAAAATTACCATATCTTTATCAATGTCAAATGCTACCAAGTTTTACAGGATGTAATTTTGACATCTTAGAGTTCAAGTCTGGAACGCATCCTCTACCGCTCTGTGAAACTGTCTGTATCGCCATCTTCTTTACTTAACAGAGAATAGAATGTTGTTATACTAACTACGCTTCTCAAAAAGAGTGACTGTTTACAAAAGGTGAGATAACTGAAGAAGTGATTTTATAAATGTCCTCATATTAAAGAGAACTTGAAGATATTCTAACCTGAAGCATGTGAACAGTCCATTTGGGAGAGATCAAAGTGTTTCGTAATCGGTTAACGTTTTAGCAGCAAGTAATCTATCAGACCCAGAGCAAGGATTTGTGGTGTACCTGTTTGAATAGACACATACAGTTTGTTTTTGCATGTAAATGAGTTTGACAAATACAAATTATGTGCAAAAATAAAAACCATTTACTTTATCTTATTTGGGGATTCTGGCAGTCTGAATGTATTTAGGTTAAAAAACAAATGGCTAAAAATAGACTGTGTTATTATTCTTAGGAGAAGACATTTGCTTTTTGGTTTCTTTTAAAAATATTGATTCTGTCTTCCCTTGACTGTTCATGTGGTTCCATGGGAGCTATGAAGGAAGTGTATATGTTGAGAGAGAGATTTGCTTCTGAGGAAACAGCTAAATATCCATTTAATACAAAATAGTATTAAAAAGAAGACAGGAAAAAAAACACGCTTCCAAAAGCAATTGTGTAGTTTTGACGATTTTTAAGAAAGGAAGGGTTTATGAGAATAATTGAAGCAATTGCAAATTCTGCATGTTCCTCGTCAGTGTTTTTTAATTTGCATCCTAAGAAAACTACCAGTAATTTTCTGCCTAAGACAGCAAGTCTTGTTAAGAGCACGACAGTGGTTATACTTGGTGAGACTGTCATGCGTGGTATTTTATTCTAGTATGACCTATAATTATAAAGCTATAAGAACAAACAGATGTGCCATAATTTTTAATATGTACCTAAATTTCTCCAAGTTATGACTGAAATATAATGGCTTGTTAAGGAAGTCTTTATTTTTGCCTTTAATAAACTGTAATAAACATTTTCCTAAAATTTTTCTCTGAACAGTTTTTGAACCTCCATCTTTTTGGCACCTGCAGTTTTCTTTAATTCTGTCTTTTGATCATTCAGTTGAATGGGGCTTCTGCCAAGTTGGAGAATATAAAAGTTTTCTATGTTGCTATTGTTTTATTTTAAACTTACATATAATTGTAAAGAAGAAATCTGCTGATTCTTCTTATTTGTGTACATTTGTATACAAAACGTCATGGTACAATAATTCAGAATTATAGCATGTATCTAAATATCTGTTTTATGCCACATGATTTTTGATTACTTAAAAGCCACTGAAAAATCTCACATGAGTAAGCTTGCCGGTTTAATGTTTATAGTGAGTTATAGCTGTTACTAATGCCAAATACTGTCAGAGTAAACTGTGGGTTTGATTAAATATTTCTATAATGATGTTATCAAGGCCTCAAGCATCTGAAATATGGTAAACAAATGTGCAAAAGTACCAGTAAAAAGAAAATTAAAACTGCGAGGCCTGAAATGGATGTGCCAGAGTGTGGGTGTGTGTTGTT
Source organism: Rynchops niger (assembly GCA_013400035.1). Lineage (NCBI taxonomy): Eukaryota > Metazoa > Chordata > Aves > Charadriiformes > Laridae > Rynchops > Rynchops niger. Next base: position 146,455 of record VXBH01003390.1, read on the forward strand.
CAATCTTCATTAATAAAACACTTCATGAGTGTAGCAACAAAATGTGAGTCACTGGAATGAATGCAAGAAACTAGGACCTAAGAGACTGAAATCGGATCCATGAACGCCCTAATAGTAGCAATGAATGGTGAAGTTCTTTTTTAGTATCTCTGAGAAAGCCTACTCTAATCCAGTTTTTAATCTAATATTGTTGGAAAATACATTGCCTACAGTTAGGCCTTAGAGCTAAAATCAAAATTAATATTTAAAAAACAAACTAGTGAAACAACGGTTAACAAAGGATTTTGAAAAAAAGGTGTTGTACACCAGTGAAATGAGACTGAATACCAGAAGCAGAATCACTAATGTAGAGCAGTAATGTGTCTTGTTAAAACAGTCTTACATTGAATGCAGCCTGCAAAGGGAGCAGGGGTTTAGGTCTGAATAAGAGAGATGAAAGTTTGGAGATAAAAAGCACCAGTGTAGACGAGAAATACTTAGGGGAAAAAAAATTACAACCTGTTGCCTCGCAATTAAAGATCTCTATTACTTCTAGTGACATAAATATCTGTGGTGTTGAAAATCTCTTCTAATATTCATAATGCCTGTTTGCTCATTAAATGAATTAATTCCTACAGAATTCTGGTATAAATAGTAAGTATTTAATTGAACTCCTGTTAGCATCATATACTGCCTAATCTTACCCCGGGCTCATTGGTTGAGTGCAGGTATAAAAGTTAATTAAAGTTAACTACAGTCAAATTATCTTTTTAAGCTTGAAAACCAAGTTTTTCCTGTCAGACAAATGATACTGTTTTCGGGTTTTTTAATTATTTTTTTATATATAGAATAGAATTGGTATTTTTAAATTTATTTGCTGATAAAAATTATAATAGTTACTTGACCTAATTAGGGGGTGGGGAGAGTCAATGCTTTGACAAGACAGTCTTGAAAGATACTACCAAAAAAGCAAAGATTTAAAATTTTTGATACATATTCCCTGTTTTCTGGCTAAAAAGGTTCTGCTATTTCAAATCAAACTCCACACAGAAATACACTGTTTAGCCCATTGTATTTAAAGGAAGAAGGTCAGGTAACCCATTTGCCATCTGTATCTTTTGCAGTATGTTCTTTTCATTCTATTGAATGTTTATATGTAGAAAATAAAATTATGGACAGAAAAGAACACACCACATAACAATATGGTGAGATTATTTCTCCTGATATCAGAGTTTAAGGAAAAGTCTGTATTTGCTTTTCCTCTTGTAGAGCAGCTAACAAACAGCATCCTCATCCACCCAGAAAGTATTTTTGCCGTAGGCTATTAAACAGCCACGAAACTGCGATGGGGCTGGGGGGGGTTACAGCTTGGCAAGATATTTTAACTTTGAGTGATTGCTCTGTGAATCTTCACCCAATGACATATGACACAAGCATTCACAATACGATAATGTAGCACTTAAATCACAGAGTTTCCGTAGGCACAGAAAATTTCTAATGATACCTCTCTAGCTTCAAGAGAACTGCTTTCCGTGCTCTGCAGAGCTACAGGGTTTCTGTTTGTTACAGTCCAAGGTCAAGGACAGAAGCTCAGTCCTGCAGTATTGATAATATCTTACTGGAGAGGGTGAAATTTCACTGTATGTCTGCCTTAAGTGTGTCTTAATCATTGGGAGTAAATATTTAAATATATTACAAAGAGTAGAAGCCACAGTTTTGTTTACCTACCTCTGTGTGTGTGAAATCACCCTTCTGTGTGCGATTTCAGTGAATAACCCCAACAGCAGAAGTTAATTTATATGAAGTAGTCATAAAAGACACATTTGTAGCCTTTGGCTGTTACGTCTCTAATACCATAAAAATATTTTAAGATTACATTGTGTGCTTGCTATTAATGTTAATTTTAGGAGTCTTTTTATCTTTTTTCCTGAGTCCTATATACGTCTTTGTGAATTCCTTTGGCCTTGAACTGATGTATCTCCTTTTCTCAGTTAAGAGTACATTTATTCAGTTGAAAGGACTGGCACAGAATGCTTGTCATATATATATATATATNTCTGTGATTAAAAGCTTACATGGAAGCCAGACGTGTTTGGATATCCTAAATTCTAGAGTATAGCCGGTGGCCTTTTAATACTGTGTACAAATAAGGCAGCCTTTATACGCCATAGGGAAGATACCATAACAGAAAAAGGAATTGGTTGCAGCTACGCAACTGTGCTTTGTGCAAGTGCAGCCACTGTTCTTTTGTTTTGTGAAAGTATTGCACTGATGGTTATGGACCTTTTCAAAGTTTTGATTCAAGCTATTCAAGGAACTGTTGTGGCTCACACTTAGTGATTGGTAATAACAAAAAGTAGCTGTGATTGGTGATATTTGTGGTAATCTGTAATAAAGTAGAGAACTTCAGAGCATAACATCTCCATGTCCATGTGTATTACGGAATCCTGTAAACCCATGGTTGCGGTTTCTGTACACCCACAGCCTGGCTGTAACTCTAGGTTGTGACAGTAGATTATAAAAAGCAAAAGTATTCTTCATGACAAAACTATTCAATTACTGTCTAGTCTCAGTTGTGTTTGCATCTCAGTATTCTCTTCACTTAAGCCACTAATACACAGGAAAACTGCATATTTTTTTTTCTCTTCAGTGACGTTCATGTACATAAATTGTATTTTTGTATAAATGAAAAGGGCTGCTATTTCAACGTTTTATCTCTCTAAAGACTTAGTAAGCACCTAAGATACATCCAGCTTGCTTTAGGTTCATGGTCTTCACTGCAGTGTGCTTGTGATTTTATTTCCCCCCCCACCCCCTACTTGCGGTTCTGCCTTTTTGAACATTTCTCCTTTCCTTGAAGGAATGTGTTAGGAAGTGTTTTTTTGAATAAAATTAAAAGATGAGTGAGTTTTGGTTTAGTTCACTATGCAATATAAGGCAGCTGTCCATGCTTCTATTTTTGTCCTTTTAATAGTAAGTTGGAAATCATATTTTATTTTTCATTGTAAAAGGTATAAAGGCCCTTGAGCCCAAACTAACAACAAAATCTGATGAGGGAATGCCCTTATGCAGCTGCTTTTAATATGTGAGTCCCAGGGTTCTAGATTTACTCATGTAACGTGTAAACGTATATGTATTGCTCTTCCAGGCCTGCAGCCATCAGAGTGGTACTGCTTGCTAATCAGAACATGGTATCAGTATTTACTGCAAATCCTTTTATTGTCTGTGCATTATTAGCAGTTTCTGAGCTAGTGCACAACTAATGTCACAGTGAATCTGATTTCTGCATGATGTTTTGACTAACCAATCGCACTATGGAGCAGATGGTATCCTGCTCTGCAGTACGCAAGTCCAAAAGATAGCATTTGCTAGAACTATCACAAGGTCACTCTGAAAGGTTGTCCAGAGCGGGAGAAGAGAGAGAAATTAATTGATTGCCTTTGCTTAGGAAGCTGGCCAATATATAAAGAATGAGATGAAATATCTTGTTACCAATTGTATATATATCATAAGACAAGACATAAGAATGCCAACCAGTTGTTGGTAGGAGCTCCCTATCTAGAGGAAACAGGAAGTCTAAACGTAGCACATCTTCGTAAAGGAATAGAATAAATGGAAAGCAGCTAAAAACTGATTAGCAAAGCAAAATGTCACTGCTCATAAGATGCCTGTGACGGTAGTTAAATTCCCATGTTTCCTTTTTATAATGTGAGATGTAGGACAGAGAAGATTCTGCCACGGATACTGGGTTATCGAAGGCTCTGCTTGGTCTGGTTGATATGGCCTCAAAAGTCTTATCTGCATGTACAACCCAGTATAACCGAAACAAAAGCAAGAGAGTGTTTGCAAAAGCTTACATTTTATATGCACTGCCAAAAAAAAGGGAATTTCTATTCTACCTTCTTCCCATTGTGAATAACATCACTGAAAGTGAATAGTTTAGACGAAGTATAATTACAGAGGTCCTGTATTGGTGCTCTTTCATCTGATTCCCTCTGCCTGTGATTTTTGTTTTTAATTTGGAATTATCTGAGGACTTTATTTTTTTTAATTCCTGAATTATCTGAGGAACTGTATTTCTTAAAAGGAAGTGGATTACCTGAAGTTCAAGGTCTGTGTGTGAAAACATAGTATTTTAACGTTGTTTCCCACTTCAGCTGTAACAGAGAATCTCTGTGGTATCATGCAATCTTTGTGGACAGAACTGCTTAAGCTTCCTTTATTTTTCCAGGTTTGGACAGGAGAGCTCAGTTTCCTCAAAGACAAATGTTTACCTATTCCATGCTGTTACAGTTTCTTTTGTCTATTCAACCTCATGTTAGCTGTGCATTGTAGTCTTGTAGAACATACTCTCTAGAATGAACAACTCTTGAAAACCCCAGTAATTATAGTAAAATCCTGGAATTTGACCTTGACTTCTTATAGCATGACTTGATTTTACCAGTTCCTGATTAGCTGTATTAGCAGGTTGGCATAATTTCTACAAGCACACTTGCTGTCCCACTGATGATAAATGAAGCTGCTATTCCTTTATTTAATATGTTCTCCCGATGCTGTCAACAGCATTTAGAAAAATTGCTGCAGACCTAATAAGGACAGGGAAGTATGGTCATGTACATTTCATTCATCTGCTTTTGTCCCTTTTTTACTTATTCTGTAGTCCTTTCAGTCTTGTCCAAGCCACTAAAAGAAGAAAAGCATTTATTTTCAGTGGTATTTCTCTTGACTTGTTTTGTTTAGGAATACCAGTTCAAGGTAGGATTAATTGGAAGGGAAGACTGAAGATTTTTGTCACTTGATTTGTAAGAACTTGCACCTGATGTTTTTCTCTGTTGGGTAACCTCTTAATGCTAGGTGCCATCAGAACAGCCAATCATACGCTCGTATGATTAAGAAATCACATAAATGTAGCAAGGAAGAAGGAATATATTTCTTTTTGGCCAAATAAAGCATTGCTAATGCAAGAACTTCTTTTCTGGATGTGGCTGTGCCCTTTCATAATACAGAAAGGCTGCATGTGAGTCTTGTATATCTTTTTAAAGAGCTTTGTAGGACATTTATATGTTCTGTATTTATACAGAACTTTGAAGGTTTAGGATTAAGTCCAAGGGCCACAAACATTACTGGTGCCTACAGTGCATTACTTGTGCATGTAGTTAACCTTCAGCTGAGACCCTCTTTCCTCTCGAAGACCTTCCTTTTCAAAAGCCTCTGGAACCTGTCTTTTGTGTGTACCCTATGATCCTAGAAAAGTGCCTTGCCCCTTTTTATGAAGTGTGGGTCCTGTTTATCACATTTTTCTTCCAATAAATCAAGAGAGATATGTGATAAGAGTGTGCCCTCCTCAGGCTTCGAGTCCCTGCTGTTTCACACTGTTGGTGTGTGTTGACTCATTGAAATGATCCTGTAACAATTTCCTAGTGCATTGATAGCACTAGGAAAGCGCTCGGTGGATAAACAAAGCACAAACAGTGAAGTACAGTAATGATGGCTGAACCAGTCTTATAGCAGAATACTGTAGAGTGATTCAAAATTTAGAACTACAGTATGTAAGGAGTTTGGGGAATTGTTTTGTGGTGTTTTCTATCTGAAGTATGTAAAATCTTATCATTGAAAACAAAAGATTAAGGTTGATTCATTTTAAAAGGGGATAAGAGCAATACTGTAGAATAGCAAGCATTTAGAATGTGATACTGAAATAAAAACCTTGAGGCAAACATCTATCGGCAGCTTCTGAGACTGGATTCCTGTGTGTATGAATGGGTCTGCAGCATTAGAGGCACGTGTCCTTCAGTGGTAGGAAGTGGACAGGCAGATGAATTTAGAACTGGTAATTGTATATAGAGTAGACTACTTGAGTCAGTCTTACTTTTTTGCTTTCATAAAGTACTCTCTTCACAGCAAGAACTACAGGTAATCTTTTCTAAACGTGTACTTTATTATAAACATATCTGTGAAGTTGGGAAATGACAATTACAACTCGGAATGCTGTATTCTTCCAGCACTATGTAATTCTTCAGACTTATGTATTATTTTAGGTAGCCCCTCTAACAGTATAAACAGTTGCTTTCAGAACTTACGTCCTTCAAAAAATCTATTGCACGCTGAAACGTGTAAGCCACTATTTATTTGGATTAAGATTTCCTCTTCCAATAGGTATTGTGGTATTGGGATTCTTAAGGAGTTTAAAAAAATTATGATTTATTTGCTTCATAAAGTACATCTTGTAGAATATTTGTAGTTTATCTGGACATGTGACATTGTCCTGAGAGCTGCTGGTGCTTAAAGCACTTCAGGGCTTCTAAAACTATGGTCCATAAACTACTGGTGGACTGTACCAAGTGTCTGTCTTGGCTGCTCTGCAGGTCGTACCAGCTACTCTGTTCAGGTGTGCTGCTTGAAGGGGTTCTCCCCAGCCACACTATGGCATGGAGCTGTTTCCCCAGCCTTGTCACCCTACATGCTTGAAAGGCTTTTCATGTTGGAATGGTGGCCCACAAGAGGAAGAAGAAAAAAATAAAAATAAAGGCTTGTTAATCTTTTGCTCGACTTCTGATGCAGTACAGCCCTAGTACCAGTTGAGATTATTTACTCTAGGCTTAAAGTAATACAAAATGCACAAATACTCTGAATTAGGCTTTGCCTTGGTGTTTCCTCTGTAACACCCAGCTTTCAAAGGACTTCTGAGCTGTGCGTGTATATATTCCAATGTGTATCTGCCCATTTGGATTGTCCTCAGTCTTTCCTAGAAAAAATGTTTTACAATAATCTTTTTGGAATGTTAAGTACAGTATAATGATATGTTAATCCCAGAAGGATTTCTTACTAGTTCCCTTAGTCCTGTATCGTTGAATAAAGCTACCGCTGTCTGGTTGTTGCTTAGGCATTGTTGTGTGCTTAGTTCTGGTGATGATATAAGGCTGTCTTGCACACACAGAAGTAAAGGTTAGAGGGAGATCTTAGGTATCTTAATCAACATGTAGATTCAAGAATTTCAGGGCTATGTGAATATTTCTGAATTTCACTCCCTCTCTTTAGCAAGACTTGGTTTATATGTTATCCTCTAAGAAACCATGCATCTGAATCATCACTCTGGGTACCCTGGTGCCATTGGTTTATTTGGAAACAGAAGTAAGATGTTGTAATTTTATATTTATTTTTATCATATTGTTTAAATCCAAAACACTTAGTTCCTAGAAATCTTCTTTAGCGTTAAAATCTGCAGGTAGCTGTTCTTCCATTCATTAGCATTTCTCTGAGACAGGAGCCTTAAACCTGAGTCAAGATACACTTTTGTTAGTTGGTGAACAAATCAAGAATGAAGGTGTGGTGTCTGCTGTGCGTGATTTAGAGCAGAATTTCCTCTATATTGTCTGTCATGCGGATACTGAACGCTGCCTTTCATAGAGAACAGTGTCTGGAAACTTACTTGAAAACAAACGTTAACTTAAGATGAGGCTTTTTAGTTGTACTCTTACATGCTCACGTACGCTGTCTATCACTAGGAATAGCACAATGGAAAAGGAAAATCTAGAGTTATACTATGGGGGTCAAAGTTCCAGCTCTGCAAGTCTAGTTGGCTACTCTGTGCCTAATCTGAAAGACAAGGCAATGATCACAGATTTATTTTAGGGTTGGGTTTTTTTCATTAATAAACAAATTTAATAAAAATGAATGCAGATCTTCATCTTTACTTTTAAAAAATGCTAACGAGTACTGTTACACCACTGACCCTAATGTAGTTTCTTACATTTTTACCTTTTCAAGACATCCCACTATTTCCCAATGTCAAACATAACCTTTGTAACAAAATATGCAAACTGTTTTGTACCTAGAGGACCTTGTAAGGCTGGTAATTTTCATGATGCAAATTTCAGAGCAAAATGAGCCCATTAACTGAATTAGCAATTCAAAAAGGCAAAAGTTCATGGTAAGGAAGCAATCAAAGCTTTTCAATAGGTACAATTTTGTATTATTGTAGTCCAAGTATGTGCATAGTTTGTTTTCTTTGGTTTCTTTTTTCCTTTAGAATAAATTGACATATGACAAGAATGCTATTTATCTAAAGTAAATTAACATTTTAGAAGAGGAAGTAGAATTTAGGACGCTGTTTTTTGCTTTTTAGAAAGCTGTGGTTTCTAATCCATTGCAATATTAAGATATGCAGCTACAGAGTGGGGGAAAAAAAAAGTTTCCTGGAATAAGACCATTTATAATTACAGAGTTTGTTATTTTTTTTTTTTTTTTTTCAGTATGAGGAGGGAACATGCAGGGGAAAGAGAATCCCAGCCTGCAGAAATTAAACAGTTTTCTGTGAGGACAATTATGCCTTTGACATCCATTGACAGCCTTATTATAATATGAGGCCATGACAAGGTTCTTAAACCGGAGCACCTTTAGCTGTTGTCTTCAGTCATCACTGAAGTCTGATTCTGAAAACAAGTTCTTCTTACACAAAGGCTTTGTTCTTTAAAGATACTTCAACATATTGAAAAGATTGTTGAATTTTTGGATAACGTGATGAATTAATTATGTTGTGTGGAATGTGATGTTATTCGTGATATGATGTTACTACTGTGATGTTACTACTGCTTATGTCTCTGTTTAGAGCAGTTTCATTGTTAATCTATGCTTTTTCTCTGCATGTTTTATCAGTCAATTTGCCTATTGTAACTTCACCTTGCAAGCACTTCAGGGTGATGAAGTTAACTTGGTTTGGGGGTTTGGCACAATTGGGTTTTGATTCTTGACTGAAATAAGACACTAGAAGAATCAGAATATTATCAGGATATACAGATGCTCATTTTCAGGATTTTTTTTATGTTTGCCTATTCATTCTTTTCTTCATTTCATGAGTTCCATAGGTGATCTCCAAGGAATGGGTATCCTGTAGTCTCTCTGGGCCTCTCTTGCAGTGTTTGACCACTTCCCTTCTCCCTTGTCAGAAGTTCCTGTGTTTCAGGCTGTGTCTGTTGCTTCTTGTCTTCTCACTGTACCCCTGTGAGAAAAGTGTGTCTCTCTCGTTCCTATACACTGCTGTTCAGTTAGCTGAAGGGAGCCCTATCTCTTCTTAGCGTTCTTTCCTCAAGGCCAAACAAACCCAGTTCTCTCTGTCACTCCTGAGTCCTCAGGGCTACAGTCTCTGACCGTCTTTGTGACCTCTGCTGGTCTTGCTCTGCTATGTCAATGTCTGTCTGGTACTGGGAAGCCCCAAACTGGACTCAAGTGTCCTCAGCATAGGAGAGGGATCATTTCTCTCAACCTGCAGGCCATCGTCTTGCTAATAGAGCTTAGGGTGCCCTCATCGCTCTCCTCAACTCCCTGAAAGGAGGTTGTAGCGAGGTGGGGGTCGGTCTCTTCTCCCAAGTAACAAGCAATAGGACAAGAGGAAAGGCCTCAAGTTGTTCCACGGAGGTTAAGACTGGATATTAGGAGAAACTTAATGGAAAGGGTTATCAGGCATTGGAACAGGCTGCACAGGAAAGTGGTTGAGTCACCATCCCTGGAGGTATTTAGCAGACAGGCAGACATGGTGCTGAGGGACACGGTTTAGTGCTGGGTTTGGCAGTGTTAGGTTGATGGTTGGACTCAATGATCTGAAAGGTCCCTTCCAGCCTAGGCAATTCTATGATTCTTCTAACAGTCATGAAAACACTGAGGTTTACTTTTTTGTTTGCAAGTCTCAAGCAGCTGGGTCTTTATGCACAGCTGTAGTTCCTTGAGTCTCATGATACTTTGCCTTTTTATCTTTCTTCATTGAGGCAGTTTCTAGTCCTGCCACTTGTTGAGAAGCTCTTGCCATGTGGACCCTAGATCTCAGGAAACGGAGGTCAACTAAAGGCAATCTTTAATCTTACATATATTACTTTCAAGCTAGTTGTAAGCCGTATAGAAATGTTTGAGACGTGGCACTGGAGATAATTTCCAAGCTTTGGATGTATTCTGTCATGTGAGATCTGAGGTTTGTGCCTGACTATCAGACACTAACAAGCCACAGTGTAAGTACTTATCCTGGTTCCGGTGGGGATAGGGCTAATTCTTCCTGGTATTCCATGCCATGTGAGCCATGCCCAGCCTGAGCTGCCGGGAGAGGGGGCAGGAAGTCACCGGTTGGAGCGGGCTGGGGCGTCCCGGGTCCGGTCGGTGAGCGGCGGGGAGCGGCGGTTCCGGAATCGTGTTTGTATATTTCTTCATCCATGTTATTGTTGTTGTTTTCTTGTTCCCTTTGCTGTTCTGTTGAACTGCCTTTGTCTCAGCCCACGAGTTTTGCCTTTTTTCTGATTCTTCCGATATTGGAAAGGCCCAAGCAAGCGGCACGTGGTTCTTTGTTGCCGTCTGAGGCCAAACCACGACAGTACTTCTCGGTGTTATGAGCACGGGTCCTTCCTTGTGCTTGACAGAGGCAAAACATTAGGTAACCTTTATATTTGGAAATGTCTTTCACCACAATGCCTCAGCTACTCCAGACCCTGGATTTTAAGCAGAGCGACCTGTTAAAACCTGCTTTTTTCTCAGTGTTGCCCTTATTTGTAGGTTAGGATGTTCGAATAAGCTGAAGTAGGAAGGTAAATAATAAAAAGTAACTAGTTGAGTGTTCTGTGCCCCAAGGGCTTTTTCAGTATCTCATTAACACAAAAAAGTGAGTATTTCTTGAAAGTGTATGTGTACATATGTAAACTAGTTTCATGTTACTATCTTTTGGATGGATAATTGGATGTGGGTGAGTGTTGTGGTTTAACCCCAGGCAGCGACTAGATCCATGCAGCTGCTGGCTCACCCCCAACCCTTTCCTTCCCCTCCTTCCCCCAAGAAGGATGGCAGAAGGGGTGGGGGGAGAGAAGAAAGGGAAAAAAACCCCAAACTGGTGGTCTGAGATAAAGACAGTTTAGTAAAAACAATAACAGAAAAGGAAAAAATAACAACAATAAACCCGGTCACTCTCACCGCCTTATAAATTGGCACTGTCTCGAGCAGTGATTGTGGATTCCCGCCGCCTGACAACCCCCATTTATATACTGACCATGATGTCTATGGTATGGAATATTTGTAGGCCATTCCATCATTCTGTCTGTGCTCCCATGGGAAGCTGAAAACAGTTCTTGAATAGTGTAAACACCACTTAGCAACAACTAAAACCAATAAGTATTACTGACTTTCCTTTCACAGCAATGACTAGAAAGAAACTTAAGTCTTTCCCAACTGAAACCAGTACAGTTAGGATCTGAAAGCCAACTTTTTGTGTTCTTTTAAACATTGTTCTAGTGGCAAAGGAAATATTTCGGCAATGTGTTAATATGGGCTGTAGGCCTAATTGTCTATCTTTTGCAGTAAAAGAACAAAACTAGTGCAGGGAATTCATCCTTAGGCAGACTGAAAAAGCTGATTTGCTGTGATACAATGATGACATTCTGCATTTGATGCTTTTTGATGAAGTTGTGTTAAATGAATACTTACTAGCTCGGAAAAATGCATTGGTACCACTAGCAATACATAGAGATGCTCTGTTTTTAACAAAATCCTAATTTATATTATTATTGATTTTGGTAAGTGCCAAGTTGCCATAGGAAATACAGAAACATTCCAAGCTGGTTAAAATCTGAATAAATAATGCCCAAACTTTCCTTAGTTACGAATGTGGGAGCTAAGAGCTACTTCACTTTTCTTTTTTCGTTGCACTACATGTAGTTTATCACCGTTATTTACATACGTGTTATGTAAGTAGTAACCCAGGTTATAATGGTATTGCTGATGCTAAATTGCAATGTATCAAAACCATAAAAGAAAAAAGCCTGAATAGCAGAATTCAGTCAATTACATTATTTGCAAACTCATGCCAAGAAATGCTTGTAGCTGCTAAACAGGAAACAACAGAACCATTCCTCTGTTCTCTCCCTTTCAAGAAGCAGCTTGACAAAACCAAAAAAAAGTATCTGGAAACAAAATAAGGTATTCTTACTATCTCCTCAGCAATCTTTAGTCTCTATTTTTCTTACTTGCTTTTTATAGGAATTTTCTCTCAAAAACTGATTTGATGGACTGTAGCCCAGATGACCCCTGCTATCTTACAACCACACAGAAACTCTCCAGACACAGTTTTCATTACAACCATCAGAACACTTGGCTGTGCTTCTTAAACCACGGTGAATATTTTTTTACAATCCTGTCTTCTGTCTCTGGTTCCTTATTTAAAACTAGCTGCTTTCCTTCTCCCGAGGCAGAGCTGGAGTATGGTAGGTCTGAGTTGCTTTATAGAGAGAGAAGGCTAGGACCTGGTACTTCATCATCCTGACACCCCAGTGTTCATTGGTTCCATGTAGAACAGAGCTGAAAGGGAGTGGAGTTAAGCCACTATTTTGCAAGTGCAGAGTAGAAAAAATAAGCAGCTTCCCACAATTAAATACAGAGCAATTAATTATAGTAGGGAGAAATCAATTCACTTTTGAGTTTCAGGAATGATTTTTAAGTGTGAAAAAGGATGTTAATCACTACAGTAATGATATTAGGAAAACCTTATTTAGTGCCGCTAGCTGCTTGAATAAACAATAATGCACAATGTTTATCTCTCATTCCATCGTTCAGTTGTTTTCATTGTCTCTTTCTCTCTCTTTTTCCACAGTGTGATATTTCTGTGTTTCAGAACAAAGGCTTTCACTCCTTTCAGTTTGAACATTTAAAGTATGCCAAATGCAAATTCAACCCCTAATATCAGTCAGCCTACTAAATACCTAACTTCTTTCAGAGTAGAATGGTACTGTATTGTTTTCTAAAAAGCCTTTAAAAATACACTTTCATTTCAGAAGAAGTATGATAGCTAAGATTTTCATAATAGTCAGTTTTACAACGTAAACATTTCACTCTGTTATGCTCTTGGTCTACTTGCCTACTGTTCTCCATATTTAATTGTGCTCTCAGTGTGTTAATACTTTTGTTTTCTTAACTTTCTCATGGTAAAAAAGTAACATAAGATTTTCTTTGTTTCTTTCCCTGCAGCATGTGATTTATAAAAGCAAAAGGATTTGACAGTAGCTGTCTCAGAAAAATTCTAATTTTTCAACTTGCTGAACTTCCGGTATTCTGAAGACCAGCAAATACTAGTCTCTCTCGTCTCTCTACTTTGCCTATCCTCTTCTAAATCCATATACAGAATACAAATTCACAAAAAAAAAAAAAAAAAAAAAAAAAAACAAAAAAAAACCAAGTCCTTGGATTTAACTTAAAGGTGCTATAGTTGGGCAATCTAACTAAAAAGTCAGTGATACTTTTTTGCAGATGCTAGTCTATGTATACCGTGAATCCATTCTCCTTTTTAAGTGGAATTGTTTATGTAGTGGCGGAATTTAGTGAGCAAATTTCCTCTTTGTTCTTAGTGTAAATTGAGAGTATTTCTATCAAAGAGACCCTAAAGTCTTTCCATACATTAGGACACATCATAAGGAAGATTTTGAACTAAGGATGTTTATGGAAAGACAAAATAGGTACAAGTAATCTTCTTTAGCAAGAAGCTAAAGTAGATGGGGGGAAAAAAACCCCAAACACCAAAAATACCAAATTGGAAAATACGAAACCAGCGATAGTTGTCTGCTAAAATAGATAAATATGTAATGATGAATACAAGTTCAATTTGGATGTCTAGGGTAGGATTAACATAGTTGTATGGCAGAATATGATTTCCAACTCTCTGGAAATAAGCTATCAGCAAATTGGCAACATTTTACCCAGCAAAAGCAATAACCTTTCTAAACAGTGTATTGTCCGGCTGTAAACCTGCCATCTGCATATGTATCAGCGTTGGTTGCCTTTAAAAATTCTTTTTTTCCCTCTTTATTTAAAATTCCAAACAGGGGGGCTGTTAGGAAGATGGGTCTCTAGCAAAGTATATTAAATAATGTGCAATATAAGGAAACAATTAATTGGCATTTCTTTTTAAAATGCCCAGTGGTCTCAAGACATTAATTTGGCAAATACCTAAAGCCTGAATAATATTTCTCCAAGAAATTTAAAAGCCCAGGACACACAATAGCAATATATGGACCATTAAAATAGTTACCTCAATGTTTTAGTATTTGAACAGTAACAGAGCTAAGGTAGGACTAAAATTCTAGTATAATTTCTAAGCATATATGTCCCATTCCCCTTTATAGACTCATGCGGATGCTAATCAATCATGTTATTTTGTAGGACCTCAAAAAGTTTAAAGGTTATTTAGTTGGTGGAAGCGTTCAGGGTGATTACTTCTAGTTTGCTTATTCTGCACTTTTTTTTATAAAACAATAACATTTTATGCCCAGTAAGCTCTATTACTCCTCATTTGTTTGTAATGCTTCGCTTCACATGCAGGTGCCGGGTACCTAGGTTATTATTCATTTTTGAAAAATGCTTAGCACTGTTCCTTCCATTAGCTTCTGCAACAAATAGACTCTGATTAATCACACTCAGACATTGTACCTTCCAGAACTGAAGCTGCAAGTGGAATGGGCCACAACAATTGAATAACGACCATAATGCTAATGCTGCTCATGGTGTTTGTACAGTCTGAGTGGGGATTTTGGGGAGGGGGCTGACTGTCTTTAGGGTGTTACGGATGTATTTCTCCATAGGAAAGTTGGGTATATTTAATGTCTTATTTTTATGTTGGTGTCATTTATGATTAAAATGACCACATTTTTTTATAAAAGGACTTATGAGTGTTATCTGTGATTTAGAGCAGATTAATTAAATCAAATAATGTCTTTTATATATATTAGCTTACTAAACACAATATGGTTTATTGGATCACATATTAATGGTTTTCAGATCGTGTAATTTACCATGTAGATGTTTCCTCTTTAAGCGTATGAAAATAAGCAGTCATGGTTAGTGATAACAGTCACTAAACTGAGATTCTAACGATTAATTTCCATCTCTCTGTCTCTTTACCACCCTAGGTAAATCTGCACTTACCTCTTTGCAGGTCAAGACAAGAAGTCAGACATGGGTGGGAGGAAATATGTTGAGTGGTCTAAGGGGAAGAACTAGAAACTTTTAGATTACAGCACAGCTGGAGATCTTCTCTGACTAAAATGCTCACGTGGGAATATGGTGGGTAAATAGCTGAACGGCTTAGGGATGAGCATAAATCACAAAGGACTCCATGAAAAGACACACAGGAGCCTGTGGAGCAGATTTCAGAGAGGACTTCTCTTCCTTGTGTCATGAGTTTGAGGCAGGAGAGTATATAGCTCTCATGGAGACAAACAAAGCACAAAAGGTAGACGAGGTGAGAACTGAGAGACTGTAGGATAATTTCAATAGTGAAAAAGACCTTTTAAGTTGCTTGGCTTTTGTGTTTGAGTGTCGTTAGTTTTTGTCCTTTGAGAAGGTTGTAGTTATAGGGATCTTATGCCCAGAGATAGGGACCAAAATGCAGAAGTATAATTTTCTTCCTAATCAGAAGTGAGACCAGCCATATCTATTTTTTCTGGAAGTTCCTCAGGAGATATTGAGGAGAGACTCCCTTGTGTTGCTGTCATGGGTAACAAAATAGTTTGCAAGCATCCGCACCAATTTTTAACAGCTGTTTCTCTGTAAGTTCTCACTAGTTCATTTGCTTGCTAAGAGGAAGAAATAAATGCTGAGAAATTGCCTTCCCTAGGATAAAACAGTAAGAGACAAGAGAATGAGAGCCCTTAGACATTGAGGATCATCTTCTAGGCAGAAAAGGAAATGCCTTGGATTCAGGTAAAATAAAGGTGAGCACTAACAGCCACCGAATTACTCACAGGCACTCTGTTCTAGATTTGTAGGATCACTTGAAAGTTTCTTCCTTCATTGCCGAGTCAGCTGTCACTGTGGGTCCGTGAACTGACCTAGGCAATGTCTGATCTTTATCTCCTACACAGCAGTGAAGGGGATCTTACTCTGAGAGCCTTCTCTTTTAACTCATCCCATTCTGTGCATTGAATCTGAGTCTTACTTTGTGGAACATCTTTCGGCTCAAAGAGGAAAACACTGGGTTGAAAAATTAAGTCTTGCACTGTAGAAAAAGGAGCTCACGTATTCCTTTTGAAAAAGCAGGGTGGTTCTCTTGGATTAAGGACTGGCCTGAGATACAATACAACTTCTGATTCTTTCTCAGACTTCCTATGTGATACTGAGAAAGTTACATGACCTCTCAGAGCTTGTGCTTACTGCAGTAATTTGGGAAGAGCATCATATTCCTCAGCAGAACAGCAACTGTGAGTCTCTTCTATAAAGGTTTTCTTGCAGACTCTCAACCAAAGGGATAAAAACAATCCTACCAACCTGCATCAAGCAGCCTAAATTGAACCTAAAAACTGGGAACTCTGTGTGTGTATGTTATGAGAATAAATCAATATTTGTGATATATGCAGACACTGCAGCACTGGGGTCAAGGCCAGGACCCGGGCAAGTTATGAGTATTAGACAATACCACTTATTTATTTAGCAAGGCAGCTGTTGCTGAGGGGAGCAGTTTTGAGGCCTTTTTTGGCACTCTTGAGGAAAAGGCTTGCAGGTGCTGTTTGTGCCTGTACAGCGTGGCCTTCTAATGTAAAGGTACCTGTTGTTAAATCTTTAGTGTTGAATTCATTAGACCTCATTAGGAGGGTGGAAAGCTTTGAAGAAAATCAGGCTTAATTATCCCTGCATTTTCAAGTGCTGAGAAAGGTAATGCTTTAAACCTCATTCCTTTATTAAAGCTATTATTGTAATGATAAAAGGCTTGTTGGTGTCGTAGTGTCTTACACTAGTGTAGAAGTTCAAGAAGCGATGATATTTTGAAATGGAGCAAGATCAGAACCTAAGCACAAGATCTTATTGCGTAATAGAATTTTGCAGATTTTGTATTCACCTCTCATCTTATTTAATTTCAGTTACACTATTTTCCCTAACACCTCAAAGCACAAGTGTTTACTCCTAGAGTGGTTTATATCATTGTGACGGGGCACACAATTTAAACAAGCAGCCTTGCAGGGTGCGTGGGCTCTGTAGTGGGTGTCCATGGTAAAGTTTTGGTAGCAGGGGAGGTGAGGGTAGGCCTCTGAGGAGAGGCCAGGCTGCCCCATGCCAGACAGGTAGGTCTGGTCAGTTCCTTATTTAAGTAAGAAAGGGCCAAACCCTGCCCAGGCAGTGAGGAGTGATGGGAAAAACATGTGAGAACCAGTGCTGTGAATACCCAGGTGAGAGCAGGGAAGGGCTGTAGGCACCAGAGCAGAGATTCCCCTGATGCATGGGGAAACCATGGCGGAGCAGATATTCTCATGGGAGTCCATGGAGGACCTCATGCCAGAGCAGGTGGGTATTACATGAAGAAAACTGCAGCCTCTAGAAGCCCATGAATGGAGCAGGTCCTCCCAACAAGAATGTCTCCCTGTGGGGAGGAGCCCATGCAGGAGTAGGCTTATCCTGAAGGACTGCAGTCTGTGGAAGGACCCACACTGGAGCAGGGAAAAGTGGGAGGAGGAAGGAGTGGCAGAGAGGAACTGTTATGGACCGACCACAACCCCCCATTCTCCTTAGACAATCTTTCTCTTTTCTGTAAGGTTGAGTTCTATATCCCTTTTTAATATGTTATTACACATTGTCTGTTTTAAAAGTAGTTGTTTGGCTTATTCTTTTATTTTAGTTAGAAAGAATAATACAGATGAAGTCTTCACCTGCAAGAAATAATCCTTGGATAAGCCTATGTGTAGGGAGCAAGAGAATCTTATTTAGCCTCTTGTACTTCCAAAGTCTGGATTTGTACAGTCACCTCTAGCTGTCCCATCTGTGGGTAGATACTAATTGAGGATTTTATGAAAACATCTGGTAGGAAGTGACATCTGTACCAGCAGCTGGCAGTCAGAAGGGAAAAAATGCAATAGAAGAGGCTGAGAAAATATGAGGACAGGTGGGGTGACGAATTGTGAGGTATAATTATTTGCAGTGTTTTCCTGAACTGGGCATGATCCCATTAATAAAATGAATAGAGTAACAACCATTTGTGATTTTTTTTTTTTTTATTGGGTAATGCATGAGCAAGAGAGCAGAAATATTGGTCTGTAATTCTAAAGCAGTTCTACCATTTTGTGGTGTATTTTTATGATGTACTATGAAAGATGTGAAGAAAAGCAAAGGGTAGAATTTTCAAATCCAGCTTCTGAAGGGGAAGAGACCTGTATTTAGATCACTCGATGTACATGGCCTACCTTCCAGTAGTGATGCTTCAAATTTAATTTAAAAATCTTCTTTTAACGTCTGTAGGTGAAAACTAAATATGGTGCTCTTTTGAAGTGCTGGCTAACAGCAGTGCATCAGCTCAGGCAGTTGGCTGAAGCCCTTCCTATAGTCTTTGTAGAACGGAACCTGTTTAAGTGAGTCACTTGCAACCAGTCATAGAGGTTGTGATCTGTACTTACTAATGCTTGTGGTCCTTCTTATTTCATTTGATGATGAACTTATTTGATTAGGGGAAGAATCTAAATTAGGGGTTTCCTATAGTTTTTCTGTTTCCCAAGTGGAAATTAGGAGCTACAGCAAATTTGTCTCCCAGTTTGTGGTACTGCATTCTTGAATGCGTTTCTCTCTGGCTTTCAAGGTAGTCAAGCCAGTGAACACTTCAGGATTAACAGTCTCTTGTCATGAATAGAGAGACCCAGGCTACTGCTGCCCTTGCGGTTAGCCATGAAGAACCATAATTCCCATGGCAGCAGAGATTTCAATAGTGTTGAACATAGAAGAAATGATCCCTATCAACACAATTGCTTCTCTCTAGCTTTTTAGAAATAGATACTTTCAAAGGATTATATTAAATGGGTAATTTTTAAAAGCCCAATTCTTCCCCAAAGTGTAGCTGTCATGAGAGCGGAGAGTGTTTAACTGCCATATTACACAATGGAGCTTTCTGAAGAAAACACTGTTGAATGTGGTGACAGTTCAGACCTGACCATCATCCTGTATCATCATAACTGACACTTGCATAAAAACATTGTATCTGAAATAAAAATGAAGTAATGGCTCCCATGTCTAAGAGGCATATTTGTCCTTAAGTGCACAGTAATGTGTACTTGCACAGGTTTTTACAAGTATTTTTTTGTGTGTCATTAAATAATTTTTGTAGTATTT
>VXBH01003390.1:165544-178854 GCA_013400035.1 Rynchops niger
TAACTTGAATTCAAGTCTTTGCTTTATTCAGAACTAACATGTTTCTTACTACGGTTCATGACTTTTTACATACACAATGCAGAGAACGTGCTCAAAATAACTATTTGAAGCTAAACTGATAAAGTAAGCATCTGTAAATGGTAACAACTTATCTCTTGAGATAGAAACAGTGCCTGCAAGGGTGAATGAGACTGAGATGAACAGGGTGTATCTAGAAAGATGATGATACAGAGTAATAACGTACAGCAGGAGAGATACCAAGCTGATCAGATATATTGCTGCACCTCAACACAGGCAAATGAAAACAGAATTTTTACAGAATGCAACTAGCATTCTGAAATGGGAGAACCAGTTTAATACGTGATCAGCAAATGGGTGAAATACAGTGGGGAAGAAATTGGAGCATTTAGTCAAAGCTGAGCAAAGCTGCACCCTGAACATGACTTTGTGCAACAGGTACTGGTTTTAACACATACATCGGGTTTAACATCCGACCAAAAGAAATGTAAATTCCCTGAGTTTCTAGAATGCCATTGTGTATTACAAGTACATGTTTCTCTGCATGCCATTTGTATTAGCATTTTAAATGTTAGCTTATATATAAAAAAATCTATATGGTACACTTTTAGCTTACTATGAGACTTTGAGTTAGGGCCGTGTTCGTCTGGATGGTCATATTTTTCATGCTTCATTTGCTTTCTGCTGGTGATTTCTAAGGTGGTTTGCAGTGTCCCTGAGAAAAGGTGCTAGTTACTGTGCCATGATTACAGTTTTGTGAAGTCTTCTGTTTAAAAGTCTTTCTAGCAGTCAGATTAACTACAGATTTATATCCATTTACTGAGGAAAAAGATTTGGCTCTCTAAATCCTGATTTCTAATTCTAATCTAGCGTGGGCAAGAAAGTTTAAGAATAAGTTTGGATATGCATAGATCTTTGCTGGCATCCTTTTGTGTTACTTGGTAGTGCTGTCTTTTATGATTTAGGTCTGTCTTGATTATCTCCTGCAGGTCCATATATTCCTTCTCCCTTGGTTGTTCCTTTTATTTCTCATGGCTGCTTGAAAAAGAAGTATTCCTTTTTATCCTATTGTTTCTCATCTGTTTCTTCTCCAATAGGCTCATTTGGTGGAGATGCTTATTATGCTACTTCAGTGTAAAAACTTCCTGCTATCTCCATGTAACTGTATATCTTCTCCCTGGAGTTACAACAGGTTTATCTGTAGTCCAGTCTAATCCAAGTAGCCTCCTTATCACGGTAGGAATGTCGGTGGCCTGTGGCTTTCCAAAATCTCTTCTCTATACTACTGGCACTGTAATACTGAGAAACAATAGTTTTCTCTGAAAATGCTAACCTTCTCTCAGTCCTCTTATTTATTTTCATCTAACAGTGAAACACTCTCCTGAAGAATTGTGTTCTCAGAATAGTTCCTTATTTTACTGAATCTCTTTTCTCTTGTAAAACATTTGTCAGGGGAACAATTTCACATCCTTCCACATTATATCTTTTCCCTTAGTTTTGCAGCTTTTCCCCAGGCATCCAGGACATATTGTAATCATATTACTTTTGTTGGCTAAGGGCATTTCCCAGCCAATGTTGAAAACATTGTGCATTCAACTACAGGTATTTTTCATATATACAGTTATAGTCCATTTTATTATAAGAAGACAAAAGACAAAAGGTAAAAAAAGCTTGTACTTCATATACTTTTGGATAAATACATTAAAAATCATGATGGAATAAGTGGAAGGATTAATGTTAGAAAGAACCATTGGAGGTAAGGAGAAAATGAAAATAGGAGAAGAGCAGAGAAAAGCGGAAGAGGCTGAAACAGTGATGGTTTATTATTGTTGTTTTTAATGGTTTGTTTCATTACTGGTATTATGCTTTGTATTCACTTTTTTTTTTTATTTCATTTGGCATTTCACTGTCTTGAAGTCTTCTAGCCAATAAATCCTGGGGTACAGAGTCTGGTCTTTGTCTCACAACCAAATAAAAAAAGAATGTTTTTGAATTATAAATATTTTCTGCAGAGCCCAGTGAAAATGTATTCTTGTCCCTAGTGTCACGTCTGTCATTCTTGTTGTGATCTAGCCACCAAAGAGGTCTTAAGGGACAGTCTGTCTCTGCCACGTAGAAGTACATCTCCCATAGCACATCCAAAAGAATAAGGAAAGAGAGAGGCTGCTGTCAGCATCGGAGTTTTTCAGAGGAATTTGCAGAAAAGGGACTGTGGATGCGCCAATATCAAGAGAGAAGTATAAGGGTAAAATGTGTCATGAGGTGAAAGGGATAAGACAAAGATCATTAGAACTGCCACAGGCTCAAGCCCGTCAAAGTTTTACTAGAGAATTATTCAAGCAGTGCCAATGCTTCTAGGAATGTATTGATACCGAAGCAGAGAACTTGATGGGGATCATAAAGAAATTTTTGTGATACTTTTCCTGATAAAAGCATTTCTCAAACCACACACCACGAAAAACAGGGCTACCAGGGGACTATAGCCTCTTCCAAGTTGTCTGCAGACTTTGATGAAGATGACATTGCAGACAAAAAAAAAAAAAAAAAAGACTTCTGGCATGCACAGGCTTTTGGTCTTTGAATGTTGTATGACTGAATGACCTTGTGATAAAAGGAATGTGTTCAAAACAAAATCTGCAGATGGACGCTCAGCTTGATATTTGCAACATTATGGATAAAGCAGTTACTAGGATTAAGTGTATATGGTACTTTTCTGCTTTTCTTACGTGATTCAAAAGTGAAGCAAAAAGACATGTTTAGAAATTTCTGTAAAGCCATTTTAGCCAAAAATAACAATTTGCAGAACTTGAAACCAGAAACAAGAGAACTTGCTACAGTAATGCTCCCAACCCAGAACACTTTAAAGAAAAGTTTTAAGTTGTGAAAGGATCCACTCTATTCTATATATTTTCAAACTGGCATCTCCCCCCTGCCCCTGTTTATTTAATTATTCTATTTTGAAATTTCAGTTCCATTTAGAAACACGTTTAAAAAAAGAAAAATTTACATATAAGTCAAAAGCATATAAAAACTATTTAACAAAGCATACTGATTGACTTAAACTAACAACTTCAGTGCATTGCAAATTTTGACATTTTACTGAGATTCAGTAGGCAAACACATTTTGATATCTTTAACATTTTCATGGACTAGAAAAAAAAAACCCACACCTTTTTCTGACCAATCTACAAAAGAACAGATTTTGCAATCAATCATACATACACTAGTTTCACCGAATATTACTGTAGAACAGACTCCAACAGTTGCATCCATTTCTGAATGCCATTTCCAAGCCACACTGTTCTATTTTTGGTTTTGTTGGTTCTCATGGAAGTGAGAAATTTGAAAGCAGTCTACAGAGTTAGAAGACACAGTAAGATTTCCACACATACTTCCATCATCCAACATTTAAACTAAAGTCTCTATTTAAATGCTTTACAGTCCTTTTCCACTTCACTGTAGCTAGAAATTTATTTAACTCTTTAGATCATAAGTTCAAAGAGACAGACTTCAAAGTTTTATCAAATTTCTTTTACTGGGAGATCTGTGACCATGGATCTAGCATTGACAAACTGTCCAATTTAGAAAATAAATACACGTAGTTAAGCATATCATCTATGTGTTTCTGTATGTTGATAGTAGCTGTCAATGTAATTTGTATGTGGAATATTCTACTTCAAATATTTTTGAACAATATATAGAATACGTACGGTAGAGTCACCGTTATGTTGTTTTTCATTTTTATTTCAGTTTAAATCTGTCAAAACCAATATTCTAAATTTCGGATCTAAAACTTAGAGGTGTTAGTATCTGGCCTGCTTGGAAGTCTGTGTGGGAAATTAAACCTAACTCTTGCTGATTTCCAACTGATCTTGGGCACATCAAGTTAAGGTAGTTGTCTACAACCAAATGTCAGCAAAATGTTTCTGTTTTATCCAGCCTCAGGGACAGGGAAACCAAGACATCATGGGTTTGTAGGATACTTTGAGTTCAGCTTAAATGTAATGTTTTTTGGCCCATTTGAGAGACCAAACCAATACAGTATTTATAAATAAAATAGTTTTCAGATGACCTTTAATATTCCGTTTCCTTTTCCCATTATCCTTCTTACTTCCTTTCCCTCATTTTTTCCCCAAATTGCATCAAAAATGCTATTTCGAAATGGAAGAATAAAAATGCAAGTTCAACATTTCCCAAAGCAGATTATGTTTTAGTGAATTAAATATTTTTCTATCTTGTCACACAATGTCTGGCCATGAAATCAGTAACGATTAATATTCTTATCTGTATTCTTCAGTACAGTGCTACGCAGAAATAAATACTAGCTCTGCTCATAACTGAAGTGTGGAGAGATGTCAGCTTGGTCTTGATGTTGCTTTTGAATATGCTGATTCTGTGTTTGTAGTTAGGATGGAATACCCTGGAGATCTGTGATCACTGCTACGTGTTAGAAATGTGCCCAGAGTGAACCCACATGAACCAAATACATAACTTTATGAATTTTCCTGGCCTTAGATCTACGTTAAAATAATAAAAAGGAAAAAAATTTGGTACTAGGCTTAATCAAGGACTAATGCAGCAGAGTGTTTTGCATTGTATCTTCATTAGGCCGTTTTTGTTTTCCTCTTTTGCAAGGTTCTTTCATTGACAAATTTCAAAGCAAGATGACAAGGAGAGCTGGTACTGCACTTTAGCCAATGCAGCACTGAAATTCAAAGGCAAGGACGCAGGAGGAGAAAGATTATCATCTTATTAGCGTAGGAGGATAAAGATTATCAGACTGCAATGATCCATTATTTATAGAAATTCTGTCCTTTTCTGTACACTTTACCGAGGCATTTAATATATTTGTACTAGAGATTAACATTGATGTTATTTTCTTTAATGCCTGGTTTTAGTGTATGCTATGCAGGTTGGCATTCAGGAAATTCAGCCAGAGGAGAAAAACAATAGTATTAATTAGGAATGTCAGTCATGGGTGTTATGAAATTCAAAATTGCTAAGTTTCCAGTGCAGTTTGGTGGTAATTATAATAGACTATGGAGACAAGCTGTTTTCTGTTCCCTCTAAAGAAATGCAGAGTTTGATGAACTTGTTATTAAAGTGCTAATGCAAATCCTGGTGAATGGAATACTGTTTCTAGAGTAAGCTTTGCATTTTTTAAATTTTGTTTTTGTTTTTAAGAATCTGTTGCTACAGCTAATTCATCAAGAGTAGCACTTGCCTCTGTCAGTGTTGTTCATCACAGCATCTCTGCCTGCTTCATAAATTACCTTTATTTTGAAAATGACAATTTTGGCATAATACAGCAAAATTAATTTAATGGGGTTTACCTGAGTCATCAACAGATCTGGACATTGGGGTTGAGTTCCACCTGACTATTGCTTTTTTTTTTTTTTTTTTTTTTTTTCCTAGAGAGTTACAAATCAAAGTTGCATGCTGCCAAATTCTGAGGAATGGGTTTTGATCTGGTCTGCTTGCTCCTGTAAGGCATGTACAATAAAATCTATGTAAAGCATACCTGTGTTTCTTTTTGCTATACGAGGACTTCCTCTCCACTGTAAAATTTATTATCTTCCACAAATTGAAAAAGCTGAAGACCACTATGAAGGAAAGATATGGTCCTCTGACACTGTTAGCAAGCTTTGCCAAAACTGCTCAGCTATTTGCAAGGTTGGGCTTTGAGCCTGAAATGTGAAAAATAAAGGCATTTTATTAATAGCAAGCTCATTCAAAATTTGTTGTTGTTATTTTTAATGAAGAAAAGTCTTCACAAAGTTATGCAAATCATAAGCAATCTAAGAGTTCCTCTTGCAAAAGGAAAACATCAGCCTTGATCTATTTGCATTTGAGTAATGCATTAAAAATCAATTAAATCCATTTGAATAATTGACGTAAATTAGTGGTAGTGAACTGGGTTGTCCTGACCGAGGATGTAATTAACTTCAAACTAGATAACTGTAAAATAATTAGAAACAATGTATGCACTCCATCTCTTATACATTTTATTTAAGAATTGTTCGGAGTTGAAATAATAAGGTTAGATTAGAAGCAAGAATTGAATTCTGGGAACATTTGAAAAATAACCTACAGAACAATCCTATTATTAGAGAGTATCCTCCTTTTCATCTTCCATGTCAGGGAAATGGAAAGACTACTGTTTCTTGGTGTGTTTACAGAGCTTTGCTACAGTCCTTCCTTGGGACTACACGAAAGTCCTAAAGTACCTTCTCATCTTAAGGATTTAATTCTAATACTGTTGATGTGAACAGCAAAAATTCCATTTGGCTGAAACACAATGGCTGTGTGACACGGACTGGGACAGCTTCAACACAGGGCACGCGCTAGATGGTTTACCAGAAATATTTGTCCCCCTACACAAACAGAGGCTGCCATAACCGAGTGCGCACGTGCTTATTTTGGTATAGATTAAGCACTGCTCAAGCTGCAGTTTATGTTACAGATCTGTGTCTCCAGCATAGCTGCTCAGTTTCTGAGATTCTACTGGTACGAGGCAGTTCAGAAATAATAAGATAGTTTAATGTCAAAAAATATGTAAATAACTTAGATCTCTTGAGTGTATTTCTACAGTTTTATTTTAAAATTCCTTTGGTGTATATCTATAAAATTTCAAATTATTAAAATGCTTAAAGTTTCAAATTATTAGAATTTCTAAGGCCTCACTGAAGTAATTTGGGACGACTTTCTTACTGGCAGGCAGCAAAAAGTAAAAATAGGAATGTGCTTAGAAATTCCAGATTTTTATTTATTTATTTTTAGAGTTTTATAAACTTACTTATAAGGGTAAGTTAAAAGTGCTGACATCTATCATTGGAACGGAACGGAGAGACTTAAACTTTGGGAAAAATTGCCATGACTGTCAGTTTTAGTGTAAAAGCAAATGAACAGAAATGTCTGCAATTCTGATTCTTCTAAGATATGAACAAAATCCCTGAAAACAGTTCCTGAGCATTTACTTTCCCTCAGATTATGGAAAAGATTGCAGATTAGCTGAAATGTTTATTGCTGAAGTGTTTACTTTAGTTTTAATGCTTAAAAGCCAATACAAATTTAATTTTTTCATAGCCTTAGTATTTTATGATTCAGCATGAGTGATGCTATGAGTAATGGTAATTCTGCTGATCACACAGAATTGAGTATGAAATACTTTAATCAATGAATATGTTACTGAAATATTTAAAGAGAAACTGCCAGGTTTTCAGGCCCTGGTTGTCTTTACAATTTGGTGGCTGTAGTTTTTAGGTTTTATTTTTAGTGTTATTTTTTTAATTTTAATGTTTTTATTTTTAATTTTATTTTCATTATTAAATCAAGGGGAAGTATTTTCTATGTGAATGGAAATACTCTGAATAAAGTTAAATCATTGGAGGGAGAGCAATGACTATGAAATAACAGCTTCAGATAGAATACAGAAAGCAATGAATGTGGGACTCCTGTACAGTAAATTACCATTCTGCTCGCTTTATTCAACGGACTGACCTCAGCTGTGCTGTGTAGCTAGAAAGGTGTTACTGATACGGTGTCTGATGAGGACCAGTATACGGTGTTTCCGAGCAGGTGCAGTATAAGTGCTAGAGGACATATTAGGCAAGTTTGAACTCTGAGGTTCTCTTTAGACTTGCATCTCCTCTGGGTTGGTGTAGTCTGTTTCCATTGTCGAAGAACTTAAGTCAAAATTCCCGGACAGGTCCTGAAAATAATGAAGAATATCTTTTGGCTTTGGTCAGATTAATTTTTACAGCAGTGACACAATTTTATGTGTGATCTGAACCTGATGTTGTATTACTAAAAGGAACTTGTGAATGATGCATGGCAAAGACCAAATGAAAAAAAAAAAACCAAACACAGTTTGCAGAAGCATCTCTGACNGCATTACATTTATAAAATATACAGCTCATTGTAAAATAGGATTCTGTTCAGGGCATTATTTATTCCAGCCTCGACCCTCTGCCCAAACCTTGGCTGTTCAGTTTGCTACAGGAATAAGACTGGCCATCACAGCATTTAAACTAGAAGTAAATGCTGCCTTGGGATGTGCAAGTGGATAAAAAGCAAAATATGGGTAGAAAAATTATAACAAGAGGAATGGTGGCAGCCTGCTATCCCAGTATTCATGATGGACTACCAATACCATAGTGGATCAAGTCTAAGTACTTTAAACTGAAGACAATTGGTAATGCTCAAAACACAGCTGTCTTAATCCTCGTCAAACCTATCCTTTAAGCCAAATAATGAGAAAAATAGAAAACATTGAGAGCAGAATAGATTTATAAACATAAACACGAAAATTGAATACCAAGACATTTTTGTTTGTTTTGCAGTATCACAAAACAGCAAATGCAATGCTTTTGGAAGTATCACAGAGATTTCCAAGCCTGTACGACAGTTCCATCTGCCCTGAGATTTATGATTAATTAGATTGGCTGTAAGAATGGAATATGGATACTTTTTCTTTCAGAGTGTTTTTTAGTAAACTCAGCTGATAAAAATGCATGTAGGTAATAAAGTTCCCTTTCGTAATAGTGAAATAAGTGGATTTTACATTAGTCTTTATAGTCCTGCACTTGTGGAAATAATGATGTAAGCACTGATGTTACGAAGATGAGCTCTTGGCATTTGCTGAACAGTATGGCTAAAGCATCTTTTTTTGGGCTAATCTCTGAAGCAGTGTGAACAAAGTAATCAGACTGAGATGAGAAAGTTTAAGTGGATCATCAATATGACAGGAATGGTTTTGAGAACACTTCAAAAGACGGAAGAGAAGGGTGTGTTTTCTATTTCAGTTCTAAATCTTACTTGATTCTATTGTGCTTGTCTGAAAAATGACCCATTATTTTTTCTCAAGAATTCCCAAGTGAAACCAAAGTTGTGTGCTAATACATTATAATCAAATGAGGTAGCCAGATTTTTTGGCTGATAAAAACTCGAAATTAATTTGGTTACAAAAATCTGTGATGAAAGTACAGGTTTCAATATTGAAAAAGAGTATTTGTGCCAGAAGCAAAACGATCATAATGTTTCTTAGTAATAATTTGACTACTTACTTTGAAGAAACAGTTTTACAGCAAAGTGACATAAGCTATGCGCATAACCATTATAAAAATACATGTTGAAATTTAAGACTAAATGTATAACATGTATTTTAGAAATGTACAAACCCAAGAAATAGGTTTTTCCTGTTAATAGGATCAAAAGATAAAGAACATATGTTTGAAAATAATTGCCTTTGTAATTTACTTCAGCTTGGATCATGACAGAAAGAGGGCCAAACAAATGTCTACTAAAGCTGCTTCTTTTGATATATTTTTACTCCTGGTTTATTTTATTCAATGGTAGAGATGAATGTGTCTGTCTTTAACCTTTCCTTAAGATTACCTAATGTAATACTCTGTACGCTTCCGTTTCTTTGTGAGTTACATCCAGAGCCTTTGGAAATCAGTGACTGCCTTCGCTGGGCTCTGGGTTGGATTCTGAGGTGACCCTGGCAACTCTTTGACCACTTGGACTTTTCCATGACTGAACTTTCAGTAGAACATTGCCACAAATTCGATGGTATTTGAATAGAGAGATTAATTTAAATAGGCTGTGCTTCAAGATGAGCTGGTACAAGTCACTATAAGGAGCAGGGGCAGTTTCGTCCAGGCGTTTCAGAATTACTGAAATGCATTCGTTGCCATTGATTTGCAGAGGTAGAGAAACGGAAGATTTTGGGTTTTGTCATTTTCAGCTAGATACTTTGGAAGTCAAATCAGGTTTCAAAGTTTGGTTTCAAGCATCATGCAAAAAAAGTACCTAAAAGTTTTATAGCTTATCTAAGAGCAACTTTTTTGTTAAATTCTCCTTAAAATCATGGTACTTGGTTACCATATGTTAGCCTATGTTTAAAAAAAAAAAAACAAACAACAAACTTTTCTTTCTGTCAGCTGCTTCCCAACTTGCTATTCCATCCCAATGGTGTAACACCTATTTCCCCTAATGCTGGTAAGTTGGTATAGTCACATGCTTTGGGCTCATCTACAAATGTTACTTCTATTCCTCAGCTGAATACCAGAAACCAGGAACATTTCCCCCATTCCTTCCCAAACCATCTGCAAGCCTTCCACCTTTGCAGTTTGTCTCCTGATGCAAAAACTTTGGAGAGCAACAATGTTCTGTGACACGAATGAACCTCAAGGATTAAGGATTGGTCTTTGACAATAATTGTTATTGTATTTTAGGTTAGGCCTTCAGGTGCTAATTCCAAGTTGTAACACAGTGAGGCAGGGAATAAATTCAGTGTTCTGTGACTTCCCTCTAAGAACACTATGCCTCCAGCTTTCTCACAGTGAAAGATATGATTTTGCTTGAGTGCTATTTATATACGCTTAACTTTCTTAGTCTTGCCTGAGAACACAGTTCCTTTCAAGGCAACCAGAGGTAGGATGATGGTGCTGTTTCATCCACATATAAGCATGTGAATCACTTCAGTGCAATGTCTAGTGCTGTATTTGTAGAATTAGTTACGGTTTTATTAGTTTGTATGGTAAAGGGAACCCAGATGATCAGAATATATTTCAAATTCTTTTGCTTAGTCTCTTGCTACAAATTCGGTTCATGTTCTGCATTTAATATTTAACATTGAGGTGAACACTACAAAGTAATTATAGTCTCTTTGCTGTCATGGACTATCAAATTGTAATTTTCTTGATCTTCTACAGAATCTTCTTATAATCAGTTATTCCATTGTAAAACACCAGTAGAGTCTAGCATTTGTCACTGTTCTATAGTTTGGTTGTGTTGCAAACCCAACTTTTTTTACTGTTGATTTAAGTTTCTTTTTTTGTCTTATCGTACCACAAGGAATTTGAATCTAATTATCTTCCTTTGTTTTCTTGTTATATCTCTAAATGAATATTTTAAAAGCATTTGTCATATAACAGTAGCTTATCAACCTGCAAGAAAAGTAACTTGCAATTTAGAAAAAAATGTATGTGTATCTTGCATTAGAGAGATGGCTACTATAATGGCAAATCCATTTTAGGAAAAAGGTGACCAGGCTTGAAATCTCTGCAAAAAAGAGCAAAAAGAAGTAGTCTAGACCAGCAAAAACATGAGTAGAAGTTAGGAACTTAAAGTTTATATATGCCTGAGATGAATTGATGATAGTCTTCTAATACCACTGTAAGGAGATAAATTCTAATCCAGAAGAAAAAGGGGGAACAAGATCCCTGAGTAAAAGTAAAACTTAAGTTCAGACAATAGAAAAGATGTAGATATTACAAGAGTGAGAGCAGTTTAGCCTTTGAACAACTTAATTAAGGATGCAATAGGCTCTCTCTTATTTGACATTTAAATATGGATGCCTTCTGCATAGAACGTGCAAAACTGAAGTTCTTTGGCATGCGTAAGGCTGAGTTAGTAGGTTTGCAAAGTCTATAGCTCTGACTTCAATTTTATGAATCAAAACTTGACACATATGCCAAAAAATCTTTCATATTACAAGGGAATAAGAATTAAATTATGCAGATTTTTCTTCTGTAAATATGAGTTACACTGATATCCTACTTCCATCAATTCATAGGTGTGATTGGTGATTCTGCACATTACTGCTCACTACATTTAGTGGGGTATCCCTATCTGACTTCTAGCTGGTATAGATCCGTCTTCTCTGGCTATTTATGATAGCTCAACATTCAACCAGCCTCAACTACAGCAATATCCGGTATTTATGGAGTAAATGGGACAGAATCAGAAAGAACTTCTTTCACATTAATCCTTTCTAGTATGATACAAAAATTCATAAAGTGTTTAAGAATAGCTTTTAAGAACACTAGCTGAAATTAGTATTAATGTAATGCAATAAGCTGTGTTTGTGTTAGCTTTTTAAATTAGATTCTACTGAAAGTAGGAGTTTATAGCAGGCTTATAGTTTATTTGGTTCAGTTTGTTTCCCAGGAATTTAAATGTATACGTTCAGACAAGTGTACTTTTGCATTATCATCTCACTCTGTGGCATCCTTCAGTGCTTTCTCCATCCTGTCTTGTGATTTCACTGTGTACAGAGCATTGTGGTCACATTTGGTACTCTCCAGGTTGCCCCGCCCCTCAAAGTTCTACTGTTCGTCTTCCTTACTTCTCTGGTGATGTTAAAGATGATTTTTGCTTGTAGCAAGTCCAACAGAGTGTATCCTGTAGTTGTCTTATTTTCACCTCTGTTGTCTTACTGTCACCTATGCTAAGATGACTGTTTGGACTCATACCAGAAAGCTCCTGGATTGCTTGGTCAAGCCCTATTGCCCCTCTGGGAGGTATGAAGGTGGTTATGGTACCATACAAATGCCCGTGATTGTGAGGCATTGTACAGCTGTATGAAGGTTTCTGTTTCTCAAAATGACTGGGTGATAACATGACAGTATTATCCCTATAGAAGAGAAACAGTTTTTCTTAATCCATTCTCTTCTTCCTGCATCAGTGATAGTCACCTACTTCATGACAAGCAGACGGGCATTGTGTGTAGTTCGCAAGTTTCCTGTTCAGAATTCAGTGTGCTACTTCGGAGTTTTGTAGCTGGTGCATTTTCCTTAATGAAAAAACAGGGACCTTCTGGCAGATGAAGGCTAACGACTGCCCCACACCTTTCAAAATGTTTCTTTCTCTTGCTGCCATTAACCCACCGGCGCTGCTGGAACGCAGCCTCTGTTCGTGGAGGTGCACGTGTGTCGTCCCTCTTGGAGAGGACGGGGACCGAACTGTTCATGGGTGCCTCGCCGTCAGGATGTGTTACTCTAGGCTTGAGAGGGATCTGTAAAGAAACTTTACGCTGTTACCCTCATTCTGCAGCTCCTCTTTGGTAAAGATGGCTCCACTGATGCTGACATGAGCACAGTGCTTCGGCGGAGGGTGGTTCTAGAAATACTGTAAGAAAAGACTGACATAGCTGCTCAACTGTGGAATAAAAAATTAGAAGGAAATATAATCTTGTAGATCCTTTATGAAAAATCAGTGGTGTACACCAACCCTGCAGCTTTGATGTCTGACATACTGTTCTACGGTGCATGTTAGAAGGGCCTAAAATAAATACATACCAGTTCAGCCACCTGTGCTTTATATGAATGCAATACTAATACTTAAAAATACAAGCAAATATACTAACAATATGGATGTAATACTTACCCCTCCAGGATAAAATTTTTGAGCCTGAGTTGCGGTACAGTAACTTGTCGGGGAAGCCCTGCGGGAGGCGCCGGGCGCCTGAGGGAACTGAGGGGGGGGCGCGCCGCAGGCAGAGGCGG
>VXBH01003391.1:0-30527 GCA_013400035.1 Rynchops niger
ATATACTGAGCATGATGCCATACAGTATGGATTATCCCTTTAGTCAATCAGGGTCAGCTGTCCTGGATGTGCCTCCTCCCAGCTTCTTGTGCCCTGCCCCACTACTTGCTAGAGTATGAAGAGCAGAAAAGTCCTTGACTGTTTAGCAACAAGCAAACCCACCAGTGCACTATAACACCATTCCCATCCCAAATCCAACACACAGCACTATACCAGCTGCTAGTGAAAAAGCTAATTCTATCCCAACTGAAACCACAACAGGCTACGTACCCACACGTAGAGATGCTTAACCACATGCTTTGAACAGCACAGAATCACAGAATCATTGAATGTGTTGGGTTGGAAGGCTGAACAACCCCAACTCTCTCAGCCTGTCCTCATAGCAGAGGTGCTCCAGACCTCTGACCATCTTCGTGGCCCTCCTCCGGAGCTGCTCCAACAGGTCCATGTCCTTCTTGTGCTGAGGATTCCAGAGCTGGACACAGTACTNGTCCTGACCGAAGTGTAGGACCTTGCACTTGGCCTTGTTGAACTTCATATGGTTTGCTCAGGCCCACCTCTCTAGCTCATCCACATCCCTCTGGATGACATCATGGCCCTCTGGCCTGTCAACCGCACCACTCAGCTTGGTGTCATCAGCAAACTTGCTGAGGGTGCACTTGAACCCACTGTCTAAATCCTTGATGAAGATATTGAACAGCACTGGTCCCAATACGGATCCCTGAGGGACAGCACTTATCACCCCTCTCCATCTGGACATCAAGCTGTTGACCAATATCCTCTGGATGCAACCATCCAGCCAGTTCCTTATCCTCCGAACAGTCCACCCATCAAATCTGAATCTCTCCAACATAAAGAGAAGGATGGTGTGGGGGACCATGTCAAAGGCCTTGCATAAGTCCAGATAGATGATATCCATAGCTCTTCCCTTGTCTACTGATGCAATCACTCCATTGTAGAAAGCCACCATGTTGGTCAGACAGGACTTGCCCCTGGTGAAGCCATTCTGGCTGTCTCGAATCACCACCCTGTCCTCCATGTGCCTTAGCATAGCTTCGAGGAGGATCTGTTCCATGATCTTCCCAGGCACAGAGGTGAGGCTAACAGGAAAGGATCCTCCTTTCTACCCTTTTAAAAATTGGTGTGATGCTTTCCTTTTATCAGTCACCAGGGACTTCACCTGACTGCCATGATTTTTCAAATATCATGGAGAGTGCCTTGGCAACTACATCAGCCAATTCCCTCAGGACTCTGGGGTGCATCTCATCAGGTCCCATAGACTTGTGTATGTTCAGGTTCCTCAGGTGGTCTCAAACCTTGTCTTCACTTACAGTGGGAGGGACTTTGTCCTTCAGGTCCCTGTCTTGTGGTCCTTCAACTTGCGAGGCAAGAGAAGAGAGGCTGGCATTTAAGCATTGATAAGACCTAACAGTAATCATGTTAGTTTTAATGGAGAAAACTCTAGGCTGTGTTTCCAGGACACTCTCAAGTTTCTAGAAAATAGGCAAGAAGCTGAACCTTTCATGGCTTATTTCATCAGCCATTTTAAATTCCTCCATCAGATAAGGAAAGACCCTCAAAATTACAGACTTTTAAACAAATTTCAGATGATGGATATACCAGGCGACAGTGTTCTAGACTTTACTTTAAAATACAGGAGTACAGCAAAAATCTATTTTTCTGCATTTTGTTCCATGTCCTCTAACAAATACACTTTGACTGCATTTTTCTGCATTTTGAAGTCATTTACATTGTGAGTGTATCCAAGCAAATGACTCTGAATACAAAAATATTCACTGAAGTATTTTAAAACATATTTCAGAGCAGTTTATTATCTGTGTGTATTAAAAACAGTTCACATGTGAAACTGTAAATACTGTATATGTTAAGCAATTCCTCTAGTAAGGGAATCTGAAAAACATGCACTGGCTGAAATATATCTTTAGAAAACAGTCGAAACAATGAATAATTGAAAACAGGATGAGTTCACTAACAATTTGCAAGAGAAAGTGCTAAATTCTATGAATATGTGTTTTGCCCTATATTCTTTCTCTTCCCCT
The DNA here is from genome assembly GCA_013400035.1 of Rynchops niger. Lineage (NCBI taxonomy): Eukaryota > Metazoa > Chordata > Aves > Charadriiformes > Laridae > Rynchops > Rynchops niger. Next base: position 2,061 of record VXBH01003391.1, read on the forward strand.
TCTTCCAGTTACTTTGCATAGCATTTTACCTACCTTGAAATACAGTTTATAATAGTTACGCATACAGAATATTAATCCTTCATTTTAATACCCTGTAAGATCCCCCCAAAAACTGCCATTTCAGAGAAATTACCTCCTTTTGTTTCATCTACCTTTTTTTTTTTCCCATCTAGTCCAGGACGTTTGCCTTGCTTGTCAATGCTAGACCCATAAATCTGAACAGGGAGGGGGAAAATGTCCGATTATGAACTAGCACTTCAGTTCAAAACCCCAAATTCTATTCACACTGAACTTGCTGGGAAAATCACGGTTTCAGCAGGTTTCCAACCTCTGCACGCTGCTCAGGACACTGGGCAACTCCTCAGGGCTTCAGCAGCCTGCTGAAGGCAGCCAGGAGGATGCTATGTTTGGGGGGGCTCATTCTAAGTAAGGTTTTGACAGGATCTGTCTATATCTAGGTGAAAGATAAGAGTAATAGATAAGGATAAGGTAAAGTAAAAGGAACAAGGAGCAAGAGACTCCAAAAACTGACTGGCTTTACCATATGAGCTCCTTTTCTGCAGTCAGCTTCCATCTCATAAACACTCAGGATCATAAAATGTTGTAATATCTTTCTGAGTAACAGATGTTATTTGGCTTATACAATGGCTTCAAGTACCAGGTTGCAATGACTTATAAGAATCCACAGTACAGTATGTTTTTCAAATGCTTGGCAATTTGTGAAGATGAAAATATGAAATATCACAGAAATCGCTCTATGTCTGTAATTTTTTAATGGTAAACTGCTGTATAGGAAGCTGTAGGTTTTTATTAGGATTTTTGCATTTCAGAAACTTCCATTCATTAATTTCTAAAAATAGAGATCTGCGTTGCATATGAAGCTGGTGTGTTTATATTATCCTTTCAGAGCATTTACATGGACAGAACCCATTGCTGGCAGATCCCTCACCTCGCAAAGAAAGACCTAGATTCCTGTACCTGAAACCTTTACATCACAAGGAAATATGATTCAGGATGCAAATCTTGAGTGTGTTGCAAGAAACCCCAGGCTGTCCAGGACTGATCTTTCCTTCCAAGTAATCCTACAGAGAAAAAAATGAGAGCATCCGCATTTGGAGGTGAAATTCCTGCCTCTCCTAGAGATATGTTTTCCCCAGTCCTTCTCCCACACACCTTCCCTGCATCACGACTTTACTGTTGAGTAGCAAATATTACAGGGGCTACAAAACTATCCACATTTCACTTCCCAGCCAGAGGAGACTCTAAGCCCTGGGCACCACACAGTCCAGAGGATGACTGTGCTATAAGCAGAGACGCGTAGCCTCCAGATTTGCATCACGTGGAAAGCACATCACAGTTTAATAGGCATTTAAATTCCAAAGGTTCAGAATACAACAAGGATTCCTGCAACGTTTACTCAGGCTGCACCATGCAGTCCTTATATTTTATGAGGCAGTTAAGACACTGTAAATAGTAATATATTAAAAATGGCGTACACGGAGGGCAGGACCCTGCATTGTGCCACACAAGTATGCCTATGGAATAAAAACTGTCAGCAAGTACTCTGGATTTAACATTTCAGCTATTTTACCTGAAAAAAAACCAAAAAGCCTAAGTAAAAGCAACTTAAAATATTTTGTTATATAATACATAATAAAAAGATAATGAAAAAAGTGGATATATTTTGGGTCTGGACTTACACAAAAAAAGTAGACAAACTAGTAGATTTATAGTATAGAAACTACAGAATGCTATTAAAATACATATGTTTTTATCGGCAGAAGTGAAGATGCAGGCTGCATAAGTGAATAAAAATTGGCATATTATAATTGTTTCTAGAAATGACTGAGACTTTCACACTAAATGACAGCTATCTTTTTCTCTGAGAGGCAGACTTTTAATTAGCTTCATCACCTTTAGTCAGCAATCAGCAGATAATGTGTTTCTTTCAGAGTATTTTGAGTTATCCGTAATCATATTTTAATTTTTTTTTTTACGTGTAGCTGGAGAAATATGTTTTTCTAATTGCAGTTGTAAATTTAAAAATTATCAAGAAATATATTCATTAGTAACATAAACTGGCATGCTGCCAATTATGTAAGATGTTACCAGGCCTGTTACAAAAATTTAGCCTATATTAGATAGATATTCTTTTAGCAATATTCTCTTTGCCTGGGATAAGCACACTTGTAAATAGGTAGAACTGGTATCAAGATATACCATAACTGGGGTGAGGGAAGGGGGTGAGGAAGAGGCTGTAAGCCAGCTCTCTCTGTCCATTTTTTTTAAGACAGGTATACTTAAATCAGGAAAACTCTGCAAAATTTTTCCTGGGAAGGAAGCAGCACAGGAAGCAAAGCCTCCTTTGCCACCCTATAAGCGGTAGTAAAATTTCTGCATATGACCTACAGAAAAAACTAACATATGCAGAGAAATAGTCCTTCAAGAGACCGAAGAGCTTCTCGGCCAGTGCAGCAGTACAGAGCAGCTGAGGTACCCTCGTCTGCAAACCTCAGAGTGTGAACAAATGCAAGTAGGATCCCAAGGAGATCCCTTATTGCTCATGTGCTAAGCATAAGGAAAGATATAACTCACTGCTGTTGGCAGCTTTACTTGTAACACGTAAGTGCATAAATGAAAGGAGGCATTTCCCGCATACTCACTGCCTGACTTCTTACCACACGGTACCTTAAGCATGCTTCCTTAAGATGCTGTGATGCTACTTTAAGTGTTACTAGCATATTTTTGACAGCTACAAGTGACATGACACGTATTACCCTCACAACCTAAATCTAGAAACAAATTTGCTGTTACTACAAATAACAGCGGGAGCCAATCAGCTCTGAATGTGTTTTTAAAACATCAAAAAGTTTGGAATCCTGACCCAAATTTGAAACTGCATTTAAACATTGGATTGGAGCACATCATTTACGGATGAGTGAGCGTGGAATTAATACAGGAGTCTTAAGCCTGTGTACTTAAAAAACACTTCAATACTATATTACTCAAAGTACTAATTGAACAGAAATAGCAGAGAGATTAGATCAAGGTTGTACAGAAAGTTCAAGGCTTCAAATGAGTGATGTAGAGAGATTGCTACTCTTAGCAATACTACTACTACTACTTACTAATACTGATAGCACAGAAGTATCTCGCTGTCTCTATGAAAATTTGAGTACTTTGTTCTAGCAATGCTTGCCACATACTGCAAAAAAGCCAATTTATGGTGAGAGAAAATTGATAATAAACTTTTTTTTTTCCTGTGGTTAGATTTTATATCCTATAACTACTAAAGGATTAACAGTCATTATTTAAAAATACAGTGAAACTAAGAGTCTGAGATGTTACTAGCAATCAGTGATCGGCTTTTAACAGAAAGTTAAAAACCTAATAAGATATAATGAGTGTACACTACTTGCTCACCAATGCACCTGTAAGGAGGCTGTCATTTTGGAGACCCACAGACTATTTATAATGGTCATTTATTTTAAAGATTTTCTATAAAACTATGCAAAAACACCTCCTCATATTTAGTAAGGAATCTCTCAAGACGCTTCTTCCTCTGTAAAGCATCAATTCATGCAATTAGCACATCTAGTACTCAGAAGTGAAACAGTTTTCCTGAAGTGCTCACTTAGCCAGGATTTTACTTGCCAAATAGCTTTAGCTTTTCTTACATTCATGAAAAAGACAATTATTTGAAGCTGTATCACTTTAATAAAAATCCTTTTACCATCTGCTGAGTTTCTTTTTTCTCTCTTGTGTTATATACTAGGAAAGAATATAGGGATATATCACAATAAAGATACTGACATCAAAGACACACATCCTTCCATTTTTCATATGTTTTCCTAAGGTGCCCTTTACTGAGAGCATTATGCACATCTCAGAGGAAATAGCTGAAAAATGGCTACAGCATCCTTACAAGCTGCCATGATGTAATGTACCATTTATTCACTGAACGTCGCTCCTTATATACCATTTAACACATTATTTTTCTCAACATTTTGAAGAGAAATTCTACCTATTTAATGCGATAAAAAATCGTGATGAACAGGACTGAAATGGGAAGCAGAGAAGCCTTTAAAGTCAGACCTTTGCTCTTCTTTCTGCTTCCTTAGCACTACTGCAATATGTAATTATTCAGGAAAGTAGCGAATAGACATGTTTCACCTTGAAAACACTGAATGCTTTCCACTTACTTAAGCCAGCTTGGAGGACCTCCTCTCTCGCTCTAGCTCAGCCAGGGGAACAGCTAACGTAATAGGTTTTCATCATCAAAAAGCCAGAATTTGATAGAGGCAATTCTCAAATGCTTCCCCAAGTGCCAAGCTGGCCAGAGAAGTGCAGTGGGTTGGGGTAGACGCAGTCCACATCTTGGCAGGCAGGAGCATTCTCCGTCCTTTGGCCACCCAGTCTCTGCCAAAAGGGAGAACAAACCCCAGGAGCCGTGCATGTGGGCAAAATTTCCAAGCCAAATGACATTGAGCTTACCCTAAGTAAGGGAACTTTCCATGCTACTTCTCTTCCTTTTTGAAGAGAGGAAAAATTACAAAATAAAATATTAAAGGGAAAACTAGGAACTGATGGTCAGCTTAGAAGAGGTTTCTACTGGGCATCACTGGCATGGCAGGCAGAAGGAATGAAAGGATCTGACTTTTCATGATAGAAATAATGAAAGCATGAGAAATTGCACATTTGAACATGTGTAACACAAAAGCACAAAACAGAAAGTATCTTAAAGTATCATAAATTCCTAACAGGATTGAAATCAGTTAAACATCCATTAAAACATATTTTATTAAGCCTAATGTTTTGCACTTAAAGTGAATCCATGTAAGTAATAAGACTATCACAGCAACAAAAACGGCAGATTTTACCAAGATATTACTTTAAAAATGGAGGCAAGGACTATATCCAGACTTTCCAGTATAAAATCAAACTTTTTTTTCCTTTTCTAAAGCATCTGTGAAAAAAATAATCTGCTAAATTTTTCAAAATCAGAATTAGTTGTATGAAGAAGATCTCTATCACAAAAGCATTTACTATAAGTAAAAGCATAATGTACATTAACAGTGCAATCCCAATGTCTATCTTTATTTTCATTCCCAGACTCATTTGCTTTTTCAGCTACTTCAAATTCAGTTTAAAAAGGGACAATTTAATTCAGAGTTTGTGTAATGGAACTTTACACACAACGTGTTACAGCCTTTACATAGAGTCTAATCTTGGTAGAAATATCACCTTTTTTGTTACCCAGTAAAACTCTCAGTTCCTCAAAATATCTATTTTAAACTGCAAAAATTTCGAATGTAGATTAATTTTAACGGTAAGGTTGCTTAAGAACAGCATTACACCCCTAGCAAAGTTATTCCTTAAAGGCGAAATAGTGGAAGCTGACGAAACAGTATTTTGCTGCAAAATGCATATACTCCTATTACAAAAACTTTGTTAATGATACTGCAAATCTTTTCTGTTCTTCTGTCTTTCTATATACATTTGCTTCCAGTAGGAACAGCGGACTACTCTGCTAGCCAGTAGTGTATTTCCACTGGACCATTAGCCAAACGCCCAAAACAAAAAGGTCATTCCAGTGAAATCTGAACTGGAGTAATAGACATTCATCTTTATATTCTGCACACTTTGTTAATGACGGTCTGAGCGACACTGTGCCTACCACCAACTGACAGGAATTCTGACCTGATTAAACATCCCAGTATGTTTTATTACCCTTAAGTGGAATTTTTATGGCCTGTTCTGCATTCATATTATTAATACAGAACCAGAAAAGTAACCACAGACACACATAATAGCTCATCAATTTGTAGCTAGGTATTTTTGACCTTGAAAAATCAGCTGTCTTTCAGATTAATGCAGCTATGTTTCGGGCAGAAAAAAAGAAGCTATAAAATTATCATGCTTATTTTTGTCACATGTCAGCCCCAGAGTAGGGAATAAAGGCCACGCTGCTGGCTTTTTATTGATATTGCTGTCAACCTCTGACATCTGAATTAGAATCTCGGAGACCTATTTCTAATAAAAATACACTCAGACATTAACATTTCAGCTATAGATGCTCTGCTAGCAGGAAGATGGTGTTTAGTCTGACTTCCACTCACCCATCAGTGGGTTTTCACATTTCCTGTCCTTCAAAGGACATCCTAAAGCACTTAAAAAACATCTCTAGCTTGGACCACAACATCCACGCACAGAACAGGTCAAAGGCTCTTCTGGGGGATGAGATGGGGAAGGAAAAGGACACATGGAAGATACAAATGCCATCCCCATCTCTAAAAGAGGTGGTAGCACATAGAGTGTACTGGTGATAAATTAATAATGGTTGAAACATTCAGGGAACTGAAACATACGTAGCTTGGGAATAAGTTTAAACATTAGTATGTTGAGAAAGAAATGGACAAAAGGAGGATAAAGGCTGTTTTAAAAGGAGCATTTTCATACTAGGGAGAAGTCACTAATGGGCTTTCTGAAGGACTGGTCTTAGGATCCAAGACAGGGCAATGCTTTCTAAAGTAAGAGGAATTGCACATCATTCCAGACTTTAGAACAACGTTTCTTTGTATAACTGAGGAAACGGGATGGAGAAGACAGTCTTATAAACAGATTTTTAATTTATTTTTTTCTTTGTCTTCCTTTCAGTATCAATGGCTCACTATTGTTTATTTCTAAGTAGTCTCTCCCCTTGGAGCTGTTCAACTTGCGTAAATAACCAAAAGTACATCTACGCACACAACTCAATACTGGTCTTCCATTTTCCAGCAAAATGCCCAGACCACTGGGGTACAGGAACCATCTCTTACACCTTCAAAGAAATACTTACCACAACACTAAAGTCAAGATATATGCCTGACATTCCCATTTACCAAGGAGTTTAACTTAAGGAGTGGACTTTAATTGCTATGGACTTGACCTATTTAATTTTATTGTTTACAAAAATACTTTGCATGAGGACAGACTTACAAAGGAATTTGACCAGATGTCCAAATACTTTTAGTCAGCCTGCACCTGAATTTTTTGTTGCATGAATATGTTCCTTCAGAAAGAAAAAATAAAAATCATTCTTCTCCACGGTCTGTTCTTTGTAACAGAATCGTTTGGAAAATTAAGTTAATCACTATTTATATAAATTCTTATTTTTAATGTAGACTTTCAGTCTCAGTTTTCTTCCTTTTGTCTTTACTTGATTTGGTGGGAAACAGTGAAAGTGAGAAGATTCTGCTTCTCCTGGTCTGGCTTTTTATCCTTTAGTCCTTAGACAAATTAATAAAAATAAATGTCAATAAAACAAAAAAAAAGGGAACAGTATGAGAAATACTCCCATACACAGTGCATTTAATGCTCTCTCTAGCTTGATTAACAACCTGTGCCATCCAATCAATTAAAAACCCAACCAAGACAGACATTTTCCATTCATTTGTATAATTACAATGTGGCATCCGTAAGAATCATTATCATAACAGGCGACAGAATCTCTCTGGTGCATTACTATTAACTTTACATTATCAGAGGAGGCACATGCAAGAATTATTCACTTCAGATATCCATACCTGATGAGGTAAAAATAGCTAGACCAGCACTACAGACAGTCACATTTTGCCAACAAAAATATAGCTATTAAAAGCTAAAGGCAATACTGATACCTCCCTCATGATCTGAATTCTATTGAGTAAAGATTTGAAAATTACATGACAAGTTTAAGGTGCCCTTCTTGAAACACATTCAGGATTTTCTGTGAAATCTGGAAAGGATTTTGAGTGAAGACTGTTACTCAGTACGGATAATCTAGAGCCACTGAGGGTGGAAGCAAAAAAGCAAACAACCAAACATAAAATCCTGCAAGACTGTAAATTATAAACCAGGAAAATCAAGCAACCTACATAACAATCAAAAACTCCTCACGTACAAAAGTCAATACTAACTGCTACTTTGTGATGTTCCTAAATTTTGATTTAGGCTCCTCCAAAGATGCGGTGATGATGTTAAAATCACCAAATTCTCCTGCAATCATCTTAACACCATCCTTATTAGAAGTGTCCCAGAAACAACACCTGACTAATTTATCCTCACAAAACTCTCTCATGTTTGTACCAAGCAGAATCAAGGGAGGGAGAAAAGCCCACTCCCAGCCTACATATAAATATCAGGCACATTCCCACAAATCATGGCAGGCTGCCTAAAGGCTTCCAGGGCTTCATTTCATCTCAGAAGACTCCTCGGTTCTCCCAGAGACTGTTTTTCCCAGAACAGAACAGTGACAAACAGTCTTGTAAAAACACTTCTGCTCCACGTGTGAGATGACATATTGAACCATGCAATGAAATAGGCACTGTCCTTCCAAACACAGGGGTACTGCTGCAGCTAGAATTCCCATCACATTACCCAATGAATTCTGGAAAAATGAGAATAGCACAAGGCGATAAGGGACAGAATCCAGGTCTTTGCAACACAGTAGTAACAGATGATGGGTTGTCATTTTTGCTGTTTTTAAAAAGACACGCCTCATCATTACAGTTTTAGATTACCTAATGAAGTAGTCTTGAAGCACATGAAGTCAATTCTTTGGGGATGAAACTGAGCAAAAAGGCAGCATCCAGGAGCCAAACTAAAGTACTTCTCTCAATTGACAGGACCCAACCACAGACGCTACAGAATAATCCCCCCTTCAGAGAGTTTAATGTTGATGTAACATCCTCAAACCAGCTATTCCCCTCTACCAGACCCTCTATGGGGCCAAACCACTTGCTAATGGGGATATACTGTCTTACATATACATTTGACAAAAGGAGTTGAGTATGCATGTGCCAAATAATCTTATGGCATACTCTCTAGCAGCTGTGCTATAGTATGGTATTTTCTACAGATTCACATTTCTTCATTTTCAAATTTTTAAGGCTTGAAAAAATGTACCTCCTTAACCCAAAGCGTTCAGCTAAGTTGAATGCAAAATTCAGATGTGCAAAGTGCACAATAAGACTACTTAACCTCTGTGTTAAAACTTTCTGAAGCTCAGTGTTACTACAAGCTCATTAGTCAATATGAAAGAGAGGTTGGAAAAGCAGTTGAATAATTGTGTAAAAAAAAATAAGTTCCATGCTTCATAATAAAAAAGAGTTTATATGTTTTATCCTCGTGTTTTGCCAAGTAGAAGAAATAAGGCTGATAGTTTTCATTCATACCTTGTAGCAGGTCAAATAAAGCTGACCAGAGCTTGTGTATTTATTTCCTTAAATCACTATTTGTTCTTATATTTGCACCTATCCGATATATCATTGGAAAGGTGTACATAAAAGTCTATGTGGCCAAAGGGTTTTGGATATCACAGTACATAAATACTCATTTACAGAGCTAGCCCCATTTGTAGAAAGAACTTGAATATGAGTTTTATTTTATTGGGTTTATTTTCCTTATTTTCAGTTTGCCTTCCCCAGCTGATCTCTAGACTATGGTTAACATTCCTGCAAATAGAGGAAAATTAGTTTCTCAGAGTAGTTAAGAGGAAATAACCCTGTGCTGTCTTTTATCCCCATTAGACCAACTTTGATCCTAAAATTGTGACAAATGCCATAACTCTACTCTGCAGCAAGCAGCTTTTCTACAATCCTCCAGTTGCTTTTCCCATCTTCAGTATATATTTCCCTTATGCTTCTCAACACTTGTTTGGAAGCCAGCCACTGAGTGGGGTAAATACAGCTCAGAAGTGTATCTCCACATAAAAGATAGATGTTAAAAAAGGAGCATAAGGGGAGATGAATTAGACATAAAATAGGTCTTTTTCACGCATTCTTTTAATTACTTGAAACAGACCATTTTAAGAAAAAGAAAGAGCATGGCAGTGCTTTCTCCTGTATAGTTGTCCACTGGTCCTGAAACAGCGTTGAGTGGTTATTGTACCCAGATGGAAGGATCATAAGGTCGGACTAAGTGAACCATCAGGTAACACCTCAGCAAACAGGACCCTAAACAGCAAATGTGAATGCAAGCTTTTGTAAAGCCTTCACTAACCATCTTCGTACTCCTGAAGATTTCAGAGAACTTACTGGAAGACATTAAGTTACTTTAATTATATTACAATCTGTTAGCAAACCATGCAAGCTAGCTAAATCGTATAGTGTGTATATGTTGTCTTTCATTTAGCAACTATACTAAAAGCAAAATATCTTAATACAAACAAATCAGTAACTTCCATTTTGCTGAAATGTGAAAAAACACCCACAGTTATTTCAGATAAAAATAGAACTTCAATCAAGTTAAGACTGCCAAAGAAAATTCTTATAGTCGTGGAAGAGAATTAACTGTCATGGGTGTCACAGAGTAAATAACAGCCTAGAATGCATATAGGTACTGGGCTTTACTTCAGAAACAATGAGATTACAGCTTTTACCCTACTTATTTCAGGCACGCACACTTGCTCCCTGCACCACCACTTCAGCATCAGGTTCACTTGGTCAGAAGGTCCCTTCCCAGGAGGGAGGTCCAGGAAGGTTGGGCAGAAAGTCACATCACTTTGTGCTGTGCGGCTTGCCCACAGGTATGAGTCCTAGGTGTTACTTTAGCATCTGCCTCCACACATCCCTCTAATCTTCGGGACCTTCCTTTACTTGTAGGATCTTTCCTCCAGCCAAGTTCTTCATCCTCCTGTGATCAGCCTTTTGTTCGGTGATTCTGTCTCGTGTCCCTTTAGTCATTACAGAGTTCAGGACATGCCACTTGTTTAACCCATGCCTTAGGGAAGTTTACAACCAACCTGGACTGGTTGTGGCTAGCAAGCAACAGTTTAATCTTGTACATACGTGACACACACGCCCTATTATCTGCCTGTCCTCCTCAGAATTTACAATTTAATTTTTTTTGCCAAAAAAAGCAGCCCTTGGCTTCACTCTGAATACTAGCTCTATTTGTTATTTAGTTTTTAATTTCTGATGGTGTATTTTTTTGGTTGCTTTTTTTACCCCTCTAGCACTATGGTGGAATCATTGTGATTCCCATTATAAAGTCCTATTATAAATATCAATTATAGCAATTCAAATAAAATTACTAAAACTTGCACTGGGATAGTGTTGTTTTAGAGGAATTTAGGACTCTATTCACAGAGAAGTATTTAGACCAGCATTTTATAGAGCAGATGATTTCTTTTGAAAGGTAAATAAAGGTGAATATGTAGTTATTTGGGCAGTGAAGGTATATTTCATTCCTCATCTACATAAAGAGCTGTGTTCCCATTACTGACAGAGCAATATCTTCACGGGGCTCTAAAATGGTATGTGTTTCAAAGGAAGGAGGTTAAGTGATAGATTTGCTGAAACCATTCAGGCCAAAACAAGTATTTATCCATAGGTTTAATCATAAATTGTGTGACAAGTCAAAAGTATATCTTTTTCTACAGATAGCAGTGATGTGAACATGCATCCAAATTATAATGAAAACTACCCTTAGACTCAGAAAAAAGACACAAAAGTGTGGCTGATAAGTCGTGAAAATCACAGGGTGTAAGGAAATGGAGTATTCAAAGAGAAGAGAGCTTCTTGCAGCACTGACAGATCCTGATTTCCATAGCCTTCTTGACTTCACTGGTGTTATTTCTAATTCATGGCAATAAAAAAGGAACAGCATAAAAATAAAGCTAACTACAACAACTGTAAAAAGGAAGCAAGTTTCTGTATTATGATGACGTTGCTAAAGAATATTCAATTCAATGCAAGCTCATGTTTTTCTTGAATTTTCTGTAAACATGTTCTAAAGAAATTATATATCTGCTGCAAAAAGAAAGCTGTCTGAAAAAAAAAACCTATTTTTAATGACTTAATGCTATGATCATCATGATAATTCGTGTTTTTATTTTTTCCCCACTTGGTAGGAAAATAAAAGACATAAATTTATTCTGCCATTGGCCATTGCGTTTCTTAACACCAAAAGAGGCAAATCACATGATATAGAAGTCTGTATACATAGAAAGAGCATGATACTGCAATTTGCTGGTGCTGTTTCCAGAGTTTGGGCTCACCTTCTTTCCAAATGCATGAAAAAACACATTGCAGTTCCTAACTTTCATACTTTGGAGAAAGAGAACAGATCGATAGATAAAGTATATCACTTAAGTTATAAATACTACCTAAGTATTAATACAGTCTTTCATTTATCATTTAGCCCAAGGCTATTTCCTCCTCCTAGACTTCTTTTAATTAAATTTCTGCCTATTTACAAGCTACCAAGTACTATCTTCCCATGCTTTTTTCTCTCAGAAACTTGCAGGCACCAGTAGTATGGTGTCCTGTGGTTTTCCGCGTCTGACAGGTATATTTTTTATTTGTTATTTTAAGGATGAAAAACAAGGCAAAACAATAAACCAAAAAAGCACAATAAATATAATAAAAGGCTGTGCTACGTTTTCAACTTCATTTACAAATTACTTACTAACACATATTATGTAAAGCCAAAACACAAAGTGACCTAAAATCTTTGCAATAGAATGTGGGGGAAAGGTGTCATTTCCTACTAAAACCAAACCCATTTCAGATTTAGCACCCATTTTGCTGTATTTTATAAAATAAATTTTGTTTTTACTGTACTAAATGTATGTAGATTCTTGTTGTGAAAATAGTCATTGTGCTGCTATTTTGCTAAATGTGTAGCCAAGACAGCTGAATAACACAAGCACGAATAGCACAATGAGTGATTTTTACCTCAGTCAAAGCAAGCGTGTTAGTTCTTATGCTTAATAATTAAGAGCAGTGACCATTTGCATTCACAGATATGCAGAACAGATTGTACTTCAATTTTGAGAAGGAATTCATACTCTAAATTTCTTACCTGTTGAAAAAAAAAAAAAAACAAAACAAAACAAAAAAAACAACCCAAAACCAAACCCCCAAACCACAAAATACTGGAGAAGTAGACCCTGATTTTGTGTTGCAATGTTGCTCTCCATCTACCTTCCACATATTTGGCTATTGCTGCTCCCGTACCCATGTTGATTTGATCCCTTCCTGCCTCTGTCTTGTGCTTGCTTTTCTTTAGGCTCAGAAATATTTCTTACCACAGGAGAGTTTGTAATAAATAAACTTCTTTTCTGAGCTCGTGTTACTGATGTTAATTTAGCCATTCATAAATGTATGCCTCACTGTCTTTTACCAGGGTATGCCTACTTCCCCCAGGCTGAGACGGAGCTCAGCAGAGCTGAAGGAGAGGCTGACCAGATCCTGTAGCAGTATGGCAAAGGCCAAAAGCACTTCTTTCATGTATTACTCTTTCAGATAATTTCAAAGCAGATATTGGTTAAAATAACAATAAAAAAATAGCAGGGTCAAAATACTTTCAGCATACTATTAAGTACACACAAAGCTAGGTTTCAGAGAGAGTCCTAAAGCTTTGAGACTTGAATCCAGACTTTGAATCTCACCAGAATTTGTATTGCTTGTGCTCAGCAGACCTAGGAAGAGGACTGTGCAGTGCAAGACCTGGTTGGAATCCTATCAAAGCTACCAGAAATGAGAAGCATTTTATTTGGTATTTTTGTTCTGCATGACCTCTAATTTCTATTGTACGCAAAATATGTGTCCAGTTTACCATTCCCATTCCTAATTCCCCTTCCCACACTTTCAAATATTGGAAAAAAAGCATAGTGATTTTCTGGACCATAACTCTGTGTCCCAGAACACGGTTATTAACAGTTAAAGGAGAACACTTAAATCTGGCTAACAACACTTCAGCAAATCAGCACTTAAGGGAAGCACAGATAGTTCTGATTTATGCCTGGCTGCACGCTGACAACAGGAAGAACAGGAACTTGATTTAACGTTGGCTCTTACTAGTAACCTTGTTGCTTCATATCTCTGCCACAAGATGGACAAACTTTGAGCAGGGTTACTACGCTCACAACACGAATAGGAGGCTCCATTAAATGTATTTACAAAGGTTCATGCACCCCATTGAGATTAGTACATCAGCCATCTACTGGATTGATTTAATTTTGAGAAACGTGGGAGACATTTTACCTATTTGCATGAAAAAAAAAAAAAAGTAGGGGCTTTTACCTTTGTAGTGCAGAGAGCCATTCAATTAAACACTTCAGGATCAAAAACAGTGTTGAGTTCCAGTTATCCCAATCTCTCCTGGTAAGGAGACACATATCCAGCAGAAGCAGTAAAGTACCCAGAGGAATTACATGGGACAGAAGTTCTGTTTGCACATGAAGAGGCCGGCTAGTGCAGCTACTGAAGGTGGAAAGGAAGGCTGCTTTCCTCCTGCCCCACACAACCCAGGGTGTTTCACATAGTTTATGATCCCTCAACCCAACTCTTACTATGTGCAAATTGCACTGACTTACCAATTTTACTTTCTTGTGCATTAACAACAGTTAAAGAAATTAAATGTCATGTAGATGTAGACTTGCCCAAGAATAGCAGAGGGGAAAAAAAATTTACTTTTAAAAATACTTTACATTCAGTGGAAGTTTATGTCCTTAATGCTTCTGTGATCAGAGTAGGAAAGCTGATCCTCCAACTAACCCTTCCTTAGCTGAAGAGCCCTTCCAAGTCCCATCAATTCCAGAAAAGACTAGGTCTGCAACATCATGCAGTCATTGTAGCCCTTGGACTTTTCCATGCCAAAGCAGGGCACATTAATGGTATGACGATGTTATCAGGGGAAGATTTCTTTTAAGAATTGCAAAAAAAATCATAAACTCAAAAAGTCTTGGGGTAAGAAGAAGTTGGATGACAACTAGCAACAGTTTTGTAATCCAATACTACTCTGTGGAGAAGATTACCTTAAATGAACTTTCTGTAGAAACATTTATTAGTAGTGAAATGCAGATGACCAAAGAATATAAGAACTTTTATGTAGAACTGACGTTAAGACTTTCAGTCTTATATCTGTGTCTTCCTCCAAGTTTTCAGGAGAATGAACTTATTTCTGGAAGTTCTCGGTTGATAGCTGAGATTTTAAAGAAAAGGAAGTTCTATGCAATGACACATGAAAAATTTTATTTAAAATAGCTCACAGGTAAATATCCTCCTTTATCTCCCTTCTCCTTTTGAATAATCAACTTTAAATATTTATGATTCACCAAAGGATTAATGAAACTGAGCTAAACCTGCTATAACTCTTTATAATGCCATTTGATTTGTCAGAACTTTTAAAATAACCTGAGGAAAATGAAGGAATTTCCATTAGCACTGTATCACTGCCTTATGGCTCCAAGATCCTTAATACTTTGGCTGAGTTTGCAGCTTCAGAGCTGATGTACGGAAGTTCAACATTTGAGAGGATGCAGGCAGATATATTGGCTATCATTTAAGTTCTAATAAGCTCCTTTCCTTGATGACTACATACACTGTGCAGAGGAAAAAAATATTTCATACAAGACGACAGGCTAAAACAAAATCATTATTCTCTGTAATCTGAGACATGACTTCTTTAGTTTATTCTGAGAGAGACTTTGTATGTGTGGTCCCAGTTCTAATTAACAGCCCTGACAATTACTGATTTTAATCTTGTTGTAGTGTTTTAGCTCAAGTCCAAGCTGCCTAAGAGGAGTTTTTTTCCTCTTTTGTATCCCAATTTAATTAAAAGTTCATGCTGTCTTGCCAATGGACCACACTTGTTTTGCCGCTGCTTCATCATCCATGTACAAAGCTCTGAATTCCACTGATTTGTTTGTGCTGACAGTTCACACTGGTTTTGAATGAAACTATACATTTTACCAGTTTGTATTTATTTTAAATAAATCACCTCCATGAAACTACTATTGTAATACTGTTGGTAAAGTCTGCAAGGCAAAGACATTGTTTTCATGGAGTAGACAAAGATCTGATTTTTCCTTGCCCTCTGCACACCATCATGCTTTTTCCCATGTACTTTGGTATTCCTTTAGAAGACAGACTAAAGCTCTCCTGGATCCTCAATTTCATTTCTGGCTAAAAGTTTGCTTTTACATATTTCCCCCCACTCACCTGCACTGCACTGGACAAGCACCACAATTCTGCGTCCAGCTGCTTGAAACACCAAGAAATTTTAGTGAAAATTGTCTCTGTCAGACACTATTATATTAATACATTGTCCTTCAGGAGGGAAAAAGCCAAGAAACCAGAAGCAACTGCAGAGACCAGGCATAAGAGCAGCTCTAAAAAGGGAACGTAGTTCATCTTGATTTCCAGACCTACTATATATCTTTTTAGACCCCACAGTTAAAAACAAGTGTCTGTCTTAAAAGTGAGAGGACATGCAGCTCAGACAAGACAGAAAAGCCAATGTTTCTACATCTCACTTAATTGCTTAATTCTGTAGTTCAGACATGAAGATACGAAAATAATCAGGAGAGATTGCAAAATTTTTTCAAGTTAATAGAATTCCAAATTTTTTCTTTAAATCATATACAATTAGTTTCTGCATGGTGGCTAGTTCTAGGAGCTAGCAGAAGTTCTCAGACCTCAACAGTATTATTCAAATATAAACGTGAATGAACAGACTGACTTTTTCAAGAAAACTCACCATTTAAAAGAAAAAAGGTAATCCCCAAGTACTGGTCATTTGATCGCTTCTTATACTGGCATAGCAATCAGTGCTATTGCACTCTAAAAACCTTCTTTACAAAGCTGCACTGAGACTCACTATAGGTTTTAAGGTTATGGGAATAAACTTGAGACCTCATCAACTTCTTTCTTACTCCAGGAAAATGAAGACACCAAAGTTATTTTATAAATATTACATAAGCCTCACATGGAAACCAAGAGGTTATTAGAGCCAAGCCTTAACTTCTTGATGACTACGTTAGAAATCTCTTCTACCTGTTATGAAGAATACCTTTGTGTTATGGCTTGGCCATGGAAAACTCACTGCCTCTGAGGTCAGCTGCGACTATCAACTTAACCTCCTCTGCTGCCTGACCCTTTTACCTCCACTACAAAGACTGACTTCCTGCCCTGGAAAGTTTTTGAAATTAAAACTTTAACACAATTTCATCCTTTGTATGATATAGAAATCTCTGACCTCTTCTCTTCAGGATTCTCTTCCTCACACTCGCATACCCCTCAGAGCTATATAATTCTGGAAATAGAGTATCCTTTAATATATATGCTTTAATATAAATATATATAAAAAAGCTTTAAATACCTAGAACTAATTAAAAGCAAATAAAGCATTTAGATCTTCTCAGATTAAGACTTCTTAAAATCTTTTAAGACTATTATAATATTTTATAAACCACCTATCATGAGAAATATATCCAGTATAAGTATCTTACAAAATTAATTTTTCTAGTTTATTTTTCAATAATCTCTTAGGTAAAAAAATGTAAAATTCTTTTTTCCTTCCATTTTACAATTTCCTGTTGCTTTGACCAGTTGAGTTTGTACAGACGAAAAGAAGAGGTATACACATGAAAAAGATATTTTAGTATCTCATATTAGAAAACAGAAATAAAGATCTAGGTTTTCTGGGAGAAAAGATCATCTAGTTCCAACTAGGGAGCTGGTTGTCAGGGACAACTAGGCAGGGACACCTCCCACTAGACCAGGCTGCTCAAAGCCCCATCCAGCCTGGCCTTGAACACTTCCAGGGACGGGGCATCCACAACCTCCCTGGGCAACCTGTTCCAGTGTCTCACCACCCTCACAGTAAAGAATTTCTTCCCAATATCCAAACGAAATCTATCCTCTTTCAGTTTGAAACAGTTACCCCTTGTCCTGTCATTACATTCCCTGACAAAGAGTCCCTCCCCACGTTTCCTGTAGGCCCCCCTCAGGTACTGGAAGGCTGCTATAGGGTCTCCTTGGAGCCTTCTCTTCTCCAGGCTGAACAACCCCAACTCTCTCAGCCTGTCCTCATAGCAGAGGTGCTCCAGCCCTCGGATCATCTTTGTGGCCCTCCACTGGACCTGTTCCAACAGTCCATGTCCTTCTCGTGCTGAGGACTCCAGAGCTGGACGCAGTACTCCACGTGGGGTCTCACGAGAGCAGAGTAGAGGGGCAGAATCACTTCCCTCGACCTGCTGGTNGTGTCATCAGCAAACTTGCTGAGGGTGCACTCGATCCCACTGTCCATGTCACCAACAAAGATATTAAACAGCACTGGTCCCAGTACTGACCCCTGAGGAATGCCACTCATCACTGGTTTCCACCTGGACATTGAGCCATTGACCACAACCCTTTGAGTGCAACCATCTAGCCGGTTCCTTATCCACTGAGTGATCCATCCATCAAATCCATACCTTTCCAATTTAGAGACCAGGATGTCATGTGGGACAGTGTCAAACACTTTACATAAGTCCAGGTAGATGACATTGGTAGCTGTTCCTTTATCAACCAATGCTGTGGCAACATCATAGGCGGCCACCAAATTTGTCAGGCATGACTTGCCTTTGGTGAAGCCATGTTGGCTGTCACCAATCACCTCCTTAGTTTCCATATGCCTTAGCAGAGATTCCAGGAGGATCTGCTCCATCATCTTGCCAGGCTCAGAGGTGAGACTGACCGCTCTGTAATCCCCTGGGTCTTCCTTTTTTCCCTTCTTGAAAATGGGGGTTATGTTTCCCCTTTCCAGTCAGTGGGAACTTCACCAGACTGCCACAACTTTTCAAATACAATGGAAAGTGGCTTAGTGACTTCATCTGCCAGCTCCCTCAGGACCCCTAGATGGATTTCATCTGGTCCCAGGGACTTATGCACCTTCAGGTTCCTAGATGGTCTCAAACCTGATCTTCTCCTACAGTGGGCGGTTCTACATTCTCATAGACCCTGCCTTTGCCTTCTGCAACTTGGCCAGTGTGGTTGGAGCAGTTGCTGGTGAATACCAAGGGGAAAAAGTCATTCAGTACCTCAGCCTTCTCCATATCCTGGGTGACCAGGTCTCCTATTACCTTCCAGAGAGGGCCCACATCTTCCCTCGTCTTGCCTTTACCCCTGATGTACTTGTTATCCTTGATGTCCCTAGCCAGATTTAATTCTGTCTGGGCTTTTGCTTGCCTAATCTGGTTCCTAGTCGCTCCGACAGTTTCTCTGTATTCCACCCAGTCAACGCATCCTTGTTTCCACCCTCTGTAGGCCTCCTTTTTGCTTTTGAACTTGTCCAGGAGCTCTTTGTTAATCCATGCAGGCCTCTTGGCTTTTGCGTCTAATTTCTTCTTTCTTGGGATGCACTGCTCCCGAGCTTGGAGGAGGTGATCCTTGAACACTAACCAGCTTTCTCGGGCCCCTCTACCCTCCAGTACTTTTTCCCATGTTATCCTGCCAAGCAGGTCCCTCAAGAGGCCAAAGCCTCCTCTCTTGAAGTCCAAGGTAGTGAGCTTGCTGCGTGCCCTACTTACTGCCCAAAGGATCTTGAATTCTACCATTTCATGATCACTGCAGCCAAGGCTACCCTTGACCTTGACCAGCCCCTCCTTATTGGTAAGGACAAGGTCCAGCATAGTTCCCCTCCTTATTGGCTCCTCTACCAGTTGAAGAAGAAAGTTGTCATTCCTGGATTTCTTGTGTCTTGCTGTGCTGTCCTTCCAACAGATATTGGTGTGGTTGATGTCCCCCATGAGGACCAGGGTCTGTGAACGCAGTGCTGCTCCTATCTGTCTATGGACAGCCTCATTTGCTCCATCATCCTGGTCAGGTGGCCTGTAGCTGACCTCTACCATAATGTCCTCTGCCCCTGCGTTCCCTTTAATTTTGACCTATAAACTCTACGTTGGGTCTTCATCCATCCCCAAGTGGAGCTCCATGGACTCCAGCTGTACATTGACATAGAGGGCAACACCCCCTCCTTGTCTTCCCAGCCTGTTCTTCCTGAAAAGTCTGTATCCTTCCCTTCCAACACTCCAATCATAAGAGCCATCCCACCACATCTCTGTGATGCCAATGAGATCATAGCCCTGGAGGCATGCTCACATCTCTAACTCCTCTTGCTTGTTTCCCATGCTACGTGCATTTGCGTAAAGGCACTTCAGCTGGGCACCTGATGAAGCTGACTTACTGGCTGGAGTGGATCCATTTCCTTCATGCTGATCTTCAGGTGTTCTTCCTTTGAGGTGTTTTATCTGTGACTCCCCAGTTCCTATTGCCTCAGGAGCCTCTGGCTCGTCCCCAGAAGACTTCGAGTATGCTGCAGCATACCCAGCACATCTCGGAGCAACGGGTTGAGGGTCTTTGCTAGTGACCCACCCCTCAGATCTTGGAGCATCATTCCTTGGCTTGTCACGGGCAAGCCAGGTAACATCCCCCTCCCCCAACAAGCCTAATTTAAAACTCAGTCAATGAGCCCCGCTAGCTCATGAGGAAACACCCTCTTCCCCCTTTCAGAAAGATAAGCCCCATCCAATGCCAACAAGAGCCTGGTGCCATGTAGGCCATTCCACTGTCAAAAAACCCAAAATTGGCGGTGACACCAGCCACGGAGCCATGTATTCACAGACTTCACACATCGGTTTCTTTCAGAGTCCCTGCCTGTAACTGGGAGAACAGAAGAAAAAAATAGCCTGCACTCCAGGCTCCCTTATTAACCTTCCCAAGGCTCTGAATTCTCTTTTGATTGTTCTTGGGCTATGTGTTGCCACCTCATCAGCATCCACGTGAAAGAGAAACAGTGGGTTGTAGTCCAAGGGCCTAAACAGGCCTTCTTACTGTTCATCTCCTTCATGACCTTAGCTTAGACAAAATACTTAAAGACAGAAGACATAAATCACTTTTGTAATTATCATTCTTTCTAGAACTAGAAAAGTCTTTTACTTCTTCAATATCTGAATGCATCAAAAATTAGAGTATTTGGATAGTCAACTGATATGTACGTTTTAATCATCGCTTCTGGGTCTTAGTTTAGAACTATGGAACATTCACTTTTTGGTCACCAATTTAAAGTTTCTGTAACAGTCAGAAATGCTGGAGACACCTAACATGAAAGAGAAAAAAAAATCGTTCATTCAGAGTGTTTGTCATATCTGCGAAATGGAGTTGGATTTTGTCTTGAAGGAAGTTATCAAGCTATAGATAGTTTGAGAGAAAATATATTCTTGTGGCTAATGCTAACCTATCTTCATGTGATAATGATTGCAATATGTTGCCTGGTGTTTGCATGAATTGTCTGGAGATTACCCAGAAAACAGACAGGTGCTGTACAGTAGAATAGTGAGATTTCTTCCTGAGCCGCAGATGGTGCTCTAAGCATAAAACTCTAAGAGGGACTGCACTGGAGAGATGGAGCAACGGACCTTCGTTTTATCAGCAAGCTTGATAATCTGCTTCAGACAGATAGTTTATACAGTCTTCACCCCACAGACAATACTTCCACCTGTCTCTCATGGGCAGGAAAAAAAAAAAAAAAAACAAACCAGTAAGTAGACCTTTGCTGATTTCTGGAAAATCTTTTTTTGCAGCACGCTTTAGTGCTAAGAACTTAACAGAATCCTGAAGTGAATTTTGCTGAGACAAGGAAAGAATGTTGTCTCACTAATTAGAAGAGTTTCTATCATTCAAGACCTTGGAACTATTTTCAGGCTATATAGCAATTAGGGAGAACTACTGAATACTTCTAAAAAAGTTATAAATAGATGACTTGACTGCACTAAATGATTAATAATCCATTTCCTGCATGGCAACCACATGGTTCCACTAGTCCAGCTTCCTTCACTTTTAAACTAGATGAACTCCACAAATTTGCACTTTCTGAGTCTCACAGGTAAAAGGTTTTATAGAGGAAAATATTCAGAGTAGAACTAAAACCAGAGGAAGGCACAGCTAAAAAAAAACTAATCAGCCCACTGATATAGTAGCACAAAGCCTGCCTAGTCAATGCTGGAAGAAAGCAAACCTGATGGCATCCTAGCCACACAGCTTTTAGGGAGCAGTCCCTGGAGCACCATATGCCCTGGACTGTTACCAATCTTTGTTCTAGCAAGGACTAGAGGGAATGATCCAAAAGAAAGCCAAAAACCTGGCCTTACAGTTCAGTAATGCAGATGACTGGTATACCATTCACATCCTCTCTGACCTTGCTAAGACAGAGCAGACACAGCTCAAGCAAAACCAGATAGAAATGAAGAATTTGTTACAGAATCATAGAATTGTATTGGTTGGAAGAGATCATCAAGTCTGACTGTTAACCTAGCACTGCCAAGTCCACTACTAAACCATGTCCCTCAGCACTACATCTACATGTCTTTTAAACGCCTCCAGGGATGGTGACTCAACCACTTCCCTGGGCAGCCTGTTCCAATGCTTGACAACCCTTTCAGTGAAGAAATTTTTCCTAATATCCATCCTAAACACTCCCCTGGCACAACTTGAGGCCATTTCCTTTTGTCCTATCACTTGTTACTTGGGAGAAGAGACCAACACCCACCTTGCTACGACCTTCTTTCAGGTAGTTGTAGAGAGCGATAAGGTCCCCCCTCAGCCTCCTTTTCTCCAGGCTAAACAACCCCAGTTGCCTCAGCCGGTCCTCATAAAACTTGCTCCTCCCCAGCCTTGTTGCTTTTCTCTGAACGTGCTTCAGTATCTCAGTGTCTTTTTTGTAGTGAGAGGCCCAAAACTGAATACAGTATTTGAGGTGCGGCATCCTCAGTGCCAAGTGCAGAGGTACAATGACTTTCCTACCCCTGTTGGCCACACTATTTCTGATACAGGCCAGGATGCTGTTGGCCTTCTTGACCACCTGGGCACACTGCTGGCTCATGTTCAACCAGCTGTAGACCAACACCCCCAGGTCCTTTTCTGCCAAGAAGCTTTCCAGTCACTCTTCCCCAAGCTTGGGTTGTTGTGACCCACGTGCAGGACCCAGCACTTGGCCTTATTGAACCTTATTAGCCTTATATCATTGGCCTCAGCCTATCAATCCAGCCTGTCTAGAACCTTCTGCAGAGCCTTCCTACCCTCAAGCAGATCAACACTCCCACCCAACCTGGCGTCATCTGCAAACTGACTGAGGATGCGCTCGCTCCTCTTGTCCAGATTGTTGATAATGATTAAAGAGAATTGGCCACAATACCGAGCCCTGAGGAACACCACTCATGACCAGCCACCAACTGGATTTAACTTCATTCACTATAATGGTTATGCACCAAGTCTTTTTCTAAAGAGACTGCACTAAAGCAGTAGTTCCCTGTGATACAATTTATAGTAGTGCCACTACATAGTGCTATACTAGTTTATGAATGTACATGATTTTGCTTTTGAAGTTCATTCCGTTTTGGTGCAGAAATGAAACACTTCCCAGCTCTATTCTTTACAGTTCTGGGAATATAAACTAGGCCTCCTTTGATTTGAGTAATGCCAAGAAATTCTTGAGTTTTACACTGGCAATCTCCCAAGGAGAGGAAGTCAGTGATTTATAGGAAAAGACAGCTATAAAAAGCTCTTCCTTTCTTCAGTTTTATCTGACTACAGCATCCTTGGCCTTTTGGATTTACTTCCCCTCTAGATATCTTTTTAAGATACAACATGCATTTTGCAGAGAGCAGATTACACTGCATCTGTTTGTTTTGCCATTTCTCTTCAAAGGGAAAAACCTCAAGAACACAGATATTAAGAATGTAGAAACCGGAGTCACGTCTGTCAGAGTCAGGCCTGGACCTGCCTGGGAGCTATTGACATTTCCTACCAAAACTGTGGATCTTCACACTGGGGACACTGCAGTACATCTGACACTGAGTATATCTACTGTGCATATATATATATGCAAGGCATGAGGCCAAGCCTGCAAACACCTTTTACCAAGCAAGATGTTTAATACTGACATTAACACCAGTAAAACATCCTCTCCAACAGTGTAGGATACTTTTATCTTGAATAGCAAAATTACATACTGTTATGGTTTGCTGGGACATGGGATGCCCAGATTCTGGTAGAAGACCCTACTTGAAAAGATGAGCAGAATCATTCTCATCCATAAACCCAGATGTATGCATAAACTAGACCCATTCTGAATAATGAAACCCCTATAAACCCACTAAACCCCCTTTTCAGCTCTTCATGCTGTTCCTCAAAGAAATTTCCAGCTGGTATAAAACAACAGCTGCCCAGGAGGGACTGGGGCTTGGCCCTTTAAAGCAGTCCTGGTTATATACTTCTCTATGCCACTGCTCTTGGTATAGAAATGCTGTTTGATTAATTGTTTCTGCTGATGAAATTAGCAGTATTTTCCCTCAACACTGAGAAGCAAAGGCATTGGTACGATGTTAAGCAAGTGATCGTACTACAGAGAAATGCCTGGGTACAGCATGTAAGTGATCAGAGAGCCATCCAGTGGACCAGTAGGAAATGGAAGAAAAAGTCATCTCAAAAAAAGAGATAAATTTATATCTAGAGAACTAAATATCATTCCCCTCTGATGGATGTTTTTCTGTATTTATCTTTATCGTGAGTAGTGACCAACAGACAAAACAACTGTTTAGAGAATGGGAAAATGCAGAACTCGAAATATGTGCAAACTCTGTGCAGATGTTTAAGGGCGTATTTCCCTAATTTATAGCATCATGTCCACTTTCTTTTTCCACAATGGAAATGGGAGGGTATGTTGGTTTGGGTTTTTTCCCCGCTTTCCTATTGCCCCTATGCTATTTTCATCAATTTCCACTTCTGTCATCTTATTTTTACACCAAAAACTCCTTCACGGATAAAATATTCATAACCAATTATTCTTGATCAGTCTTCACCTACTTCTACACCCTCCATATCAGAGAAAAAAATGAGCTTTCTTTAAATAGCTTCTCCCAATGCAGAGCCTACATTTTATGTTAATCTGAAACAGCACACATTTTAACTAGCAAGGCACAAGAAACCCCGTACATTTCACAAATACTTACTACCTAAACTCCTCCCTTCTGATTTGTTCTCAGTCTTTAGCAAATCATTTATTGTTATGAATGGTACAGAGCTACAAAAAGGTTTTCTGTAGTAGGAAACAGCATTTAGTTGATAGAGACAGCAAGTAAAATAAAAGCCTCCTTGGAATTATAGGGGTATTTACACTAGAATTCATTTAATTCTTCCCCATCCATTTTATAATTTGTTTCAGTTTAAGCAATATGGTATTTACTTTTGCCTTATCATACAAAGCATTGAGATCAACAAAAAGCTATGTTTTACTCCAAAAGGTTTGAGATCTTAATTGTAACTTCGAAATTTTTAAGTAATCTCCCAAGACTTTGTCATGCCTACAAAAGAGGAAACAGGAAGGACTTACAGCTGATTAGATACCCTGTGGGAGAAAGATTGCATGGAGTCCCTGCGTGGGCCATACAGGCTGGTAGTATTCTTCTTGGTGGCCCCAAATTGCAAAAGGGACATGGTTTAGCTTGCTACAGTAAGAAAACCTGTTCCTAGATACTGTGGGCAAGAAACAAAAATATAACTCATCATTCTGCTAAAAGTGACAATTCCCACCACTGTTACTGAAATACGCTGCAGTTATAATTACATCTCATCTCCAGGTAACCCTGTCTTTCCAGAGCATCACAGTAGCTCCCCTTTGACAAAATAAATGGCATGCTTTAGCCTCAATCTGAACTTGCAAATTGTTCAAGCAGCATGATTGTTAGCACAAAATGAGCATTTCGGAGAAGTGATTGAAGCATTCTGACCTTGATACATTCCTCCATATGGATTTATGCTTACAGGTCTACTGCTATATGCTTGCTTGAGAAGGATAGTAAGAAAGAGTGAAGTACCAACTAAAAGAATCAACACTGATATGAATCAGTTGCTGGATGTCTCCATACCACCTCTATAATACATACATCTCCACACCATTTCCACACGTTACTCAATGATTGTAGTTCTGTACCAGAAAAAATCCTACAAAAAGTTATCCTACGTAAAAGAAGCTGAATTTTATTCCTTCATTTGCCAAAGACATATTAAACAGAATCCTGCTATACTTTAGCAGGATAGGGCTTAAATATTTGCAAAGGGGGAATTTCACAGCTTGCAGCAATATGACACAAAGTTCTAGAAATAAAACTATAGGCAGGTGAGACCATTTGTTGAAGGGTCGGTATTCCTGATCTATGCATATACCATGAAATTTCCATGCTGGGTATATGAATTTATATTAAAATAAGTCATGCATGTTAAGGTATATGCCAGATGACTGAATAGGGTTGACACTGCACGCTTACAGAACAAACCAAGGTGATATTTATATTATATTTCATACATGCTTTGTAAGTACCTTCTAAATAGGTTTTGCCTTTTTAAGATCAAATCTGGGGTCTTTTCTCTACAGCATTTCTATCACACTCAGCATACCTCAGAGAAGCACTGAACTTCTGTATCATCTATGATGCAAGATAATTTTGAATCCTATTTTAAATTACTATTACTACTTTTGATTAAAATAGACATATTTTCATGCTATTTATCTAATCATTGAAAATATATAAAGGATTGTAATCAATGGATTAAGTTATAGGTGGTACTCAGTGAACTGACTGTTATTTTATTCAGTTTACACTATATTATATTTAAGGAACAGGTATATACTGTGTTTTAATACAATTATTTTAATATATTTAGATACTTGTGTTACCTCTTTTATTGTGATTGGAGTATACCCACAGGTATCTTATTTAATTATATGACTGAATTTGTGATAATTAATTATTCTTTCTATAGAAGTCTGTGACAGTTCTAGAGGGACTCAGGCGAGTAGAAAAAGCTGCAGTATGTTGAAAGGACTCATGAACTGGGTGAAGACAAACTCAGCAGTACAACCTGATCCTGTATCCCTATGCCCAAAATATGGATGCCATTCTCCATTAAGATTGCTCATCAGCACCATGGTATGCTGAAATGAAACAGGATTTCTGAATTTTCAAAATGGAGGACAATAATTCATACAAAAATGTGACTTCAGATGTCTTTTGATGGGATACCTAGATGTTAATATAATTACAATAATTCCTCGTATTAAATAGAATCATAGCCAAAATGCGTAGAAAAGGAGTCACCTAGTCCATTTGGGTTCCCAAGGTAGATACCAGCGATACTCAACCCATTCCTGCAACATGCTTTTCTAAGCTTTAAGGACTTCCAGAAACTCCCAGGTACTTTAGTCAAATGCTCAATTGTTATATTTCCTAAGATTAAATTCTAGAATACCAAAGCCTAAAATATAATTAATTTAAAAATAAGAAAACTAAGAAAAAAATGGACCAGCCATACATATCCTTGAAAGTCTTGACAACAGAAATGCAACTGGTATAAGAGGCACACAGGACAACTAAATAAAGCAAATACCTTAAAGACATAATCTCACCTGTAGTGTTTCTTGCAGAGATAGATAGCGTGAATGTAATCTTTCCTTCTATAAAAAGGAACAATTTAGTAATATTAAAATACTACCGTACAATCAACTTCTATTGGAACGTTTCGCTTTTATCAAACAAATAAGTATGTGCTTATACGTACAAGCCCAACACTTGATTCAAAGGAAATAATGGCGGGATGCATCCATCATAATACTAAAGAGTACCAAAGGGGACTGAGATGTATTTCACATAAATTTTTAATGTATTTTATTTCAAATCAAGGGGACAAGAATAGAAAAAAAAACCCCAAGACATGAAAACAACAATTTTTAGAAGTATCAATTTTTAAATGATGTACTTTCATAGGAGAAAAGCATTTTCCACTTGTTATTTCCTCAAGTCTAGGGATTGTTTTGCAGTTCATTTGTGTTAATGTCAGAAAAAAAGATCAATATAGTAATACATATCAAACTTCCTCTCATCAACAGAGTCAAAAAAAGTCATGAAGCAAATTTAGACTTCTAGAAGAAAACCAAGCTGCAATGGAAATAGCAGTTCACCTCACTGGAGGACAAACACAGACTTGTTAATATAGAAATAAGACAAAGAACACCTTACAAAAGTACAAGAATCATAGAAAGGAAGGAAGATAAACAGAATTTCTTTGTAGAGATCTTTGTAGAAAATTGGAAGCAATATCCCAATTTATCTTTTATAAGATATCTTTCTATATCTTTTATATAGAGAAAACACCCATATCATAAGATTACAGGCTGTTGCCTGTAATATTGAATGCCCAAGGCCCACCTTTTCATAGAAGTGCAAATCCATCACAAAACATATCCTACCAATTCTTCTGCATTCAGCAGTGTTTAATATGCCAAAAAAAAAAAAATCACACAAGCTTGGTAAAGGTGAAGATTCAAACATCCTAGTAAAATACATGTGTGTATACCAAAACATCTTCCCACATTTTGCCAGCTTCCCCTTTTCAAGTGGTACCTTTTATCATTGCTATTCACTAAAATAATCTAAATATTCCAGCTAAGTATTATAATAAAATTGTATATTACAGCAAAGAAAACAATCAGTCATGTAATAACACTCATGTTCAAGTAGCTAAAGAGGGCAAAAAATAACGAATAGAATCATAGAATCATTTAGGTTGGAAAAGACCCTTGGAATCGAGTCCAGCCATCATCTCCACTCTACAAAGCTCTCCCTTA
>VXBH01003392.1:0-39509 GCA_013400035.1 Rynchops niger
TTGCCTTCCCTCCTTTATCTTTCCAGAGCTCTAGCTTTGCCTATGGAGACGACAATGATGCTGCAGCCGTGCAGAGCTGCCGGCAAGGGAAGGAACTGAAAGCTTCAACAGAAGACACTGGACAGCACAAGAGCCCTTCCTTGAAGAAGAGCCCAAAGGAAGGCAGAAAAGTGGATGGAGCAGTGGTGTCAACAGTGGAGGAAGAAGAGGAGGCTGCTAAGGACAGGATGCAGCAGAACAGACCTCAGTCACAGCAACCAAGCACAGGTCCAGCTTCCAGGGCTGCTCATGGCAGCAGCACCTCCATTCCTTTCATTGACTGCAGTGATGTAGATAGCGAGTATGATCTCCTCAGAGGACAAATAACCCGGTCATATTCCCAAACAAATGACAATTATGAGGGTGATTTGACCAGTGGTGCCTATATTCACTATAGAGATGAAAATCGCAATAGAACTAGGTACAGGGATTCCTCTGCCTCTATAAAGTCTTCCCAGTATCTCTCTGAAGAGTACCTTGATGATAACCCAGCTAATCTCTCCTTCTACACTGGGGGAAGTCCCAGGATGCCAAGGCACAGCTCACTGGTTGACGAAATGTTTAGAGGGCCAGGGAGCCGTAGTCCGCTGGCCGCTCCATTGCCTCCCAGTAGCAAAGGGTCAAGCCCTAATATGAGCCTGAGTAGAACTGGCTCTCAGGGTTATGTCTCAGAAAATGGGCATGACTGCAGGGTGAGGACTGGGGAGGAGGATAGCCATGCCAGTAGCTGCCATGGGTATGGCAGATATTCTCCAGGTTCTCAACGGCCTCGTGCACAGAAAATTCCAAACCTCTGCAATAAGTCAGTTACAGATCCATTTATCCTAAGCCAGATATCCTCAACCCCTGGGCAGGAGTATAGATCAGAGAGATACTGTAAAGGAGACGGGGTGGCTAAGATGTCTTCTCCAGAAGGCAAAATGATGGCCAACGGTATGCCAGCTGGGGCACAGTCAAAGCAGAGCAGAGTCATACAGTCACTGCATGCCAGTGGCATGATGGATCACATGGCTGCAACCCAGATGATGGAGGGCTCCACCAGCAGTGGGACAGAATCTAGCGATTCTGACTCGGAGATCATTAACCCTTTCACTCACCCCCTGGTGTTTGGGAATCCCATTGTGCTGAGCTCCTCTCCCATGCCTAGAAATAAGTACTCCTTTGGAAGCCTTCAGCTTGATGAGGAGGTAGAGGAGGATGTGTCTGTTGGCCTCAGTGATGAAGATGGTGTGCAGGTCTTCAGCTGCTAGGGACCAGGGCATATGAGACCAGTGGGTACTGTGACTGCTCATTAGAGTGATTGCATCTTGTGGGGCTCGGGAAGAGTGGCTGGTAATAATTTCAGCACATGGGTACGTTTCAAATGTTATCATTGAACTGACCAGCCAGAGCGAAGGGATGCTAGAAATACAATAATAATGATAAGTCTCGGTGAAGCTTAATGGTAATGCATCTCCTCTGAAAGGCAGGAGAAGAGGAAAATTATTACTGCTTTAGGTACCTTTGTAAGACTTTATACACTCACCTGTTCTTTGTATGAAGTCATATTTTAGGTATATATTGTAGCTTCTTTGACACTTGACTAGTTATTTTGACAAAACAAACAAAAATGAAACTAAGTAGGTGCATTGTGCTCTTTTGTATGTCTGTTACAATGTTTTTTCTCTCCCATATAAGGAGAGCAACTTATGAGTGCCTCAACAGAGTTAGGAGAAAAAAAATTTAACTTACGGCCAAATACAGGCAGCTTGATATTCAAGACCTAGACTTGTTGAAATCTTGAAATAAGCTGGAAAATCTTTTCATAGCAAGAATGTGTTTGGTCTACTCATCTTCATAACCCATTTTATAATCTTAACTGATGAACTGAGGAAACAAATTAGGCACGTATACAGGAACAATAACAGTATTGGCTTTTTCTTCAGTGGGTTCAGCAGGCTGATTTGGTGATGGAGATTTTGAAACTCCAAACTCTTCCTTGGGCAAGAAAGAGAACAAGATGAAAGATATAATTCAAGTGAAAAAAACTTAGGTTGAAACAGCTCTAATGAAGAGTGGTACGCATATTACTTGCAAGGCAATCCTTTCTATCCTTTATCAGTGTGGTATAAAGATAAATTGGAAGGGATTTTTTTTTTTCCTCTTATTCTTTCAGTGGAATTATTCACAGAGACATCAAAGTTCTGTTGTGGGTGATTTTTGGTGGGGGTTTGGAGATGGTGGCTGTTTGATTTTATTTTTTTGCTTTGATCATGAAAAATCTTTATCTCTACAGGATCCAATTAGTCTGTCATAGGCTATTTTTTTTAAGAGTGCCACCTCATAAATTTTTCATCCCTTGACACAGAGAATGATGGGACTAACTGTGGTCCAGGCTGATTGTCTTCTGTACTGTACATAGCGTAGCGAGATTTTGGCACATGTGCAGAAGGACAGAGAGACGAAATCTTTGTGAATCTCCTTTTCACAGGCTAAAAGTATTGAGAATTAAGGCTGTACAGTAACAAAATCGGATTCTAGTTTCTCTGAGCTAATTAAGAAAATCCAGATGAAAGATCTCCTTTTGTGGCAAGTGTCCTGCAGTTATTAAGAGCTGGGAGACAAGATATGCTCTTTAACACTGGCCTTAATTTTAGCTTTTATATATTTTTCTTGTGGGGGAAGGAAACTAAATTTGAGAATTTTAAGTGATGAACAAGAGCATTGGCTGAACTGCAGGTCACTTGCAGTGATCTGCGTCGTGCAGTACGTGCATGCAGCAATGATGAATCCACCCACATAAGTACTGATGAACAAGTTACGGGACTTTGTAAATCTAGACAGTATAAAATTTTCAAGATTGTTTTTACAAAAATAATAAAACAAGAAGTCTTTTTAATTTTTCTAATGCCTTGGTCTATGCACATTTTAACAGAGTTTAATCTGAGTGAAGGATATTTAAAAAGATACCTACAGTAGTTAGGCATGTCTTGTTATATGCTTTACTTTTTTGCAGTAAAATATATCTTCGTGTAAATATAAGTTTTAACCTGCTCACCCCCTTTAGTGTGTTGGTTTTCTTAAAGATTAGATACTTCATTTTTTTTAACAGGAATGATTTATAGCATCTCTTCAGATAGTGATATTTTGGTGACAGGGAATGCTCTTGTTTGTTCCTGTAGTTTAAAGCATGAATCTAGAAACAGCAAGATTGATAATTAGGGAGAAGCTTGCTTGTATACTATTCTAAAGAAGGTGGTTTGTGTTTTGGATTTAGAATAGCTGTAAAATAATTGCCTTGAACTTCTCAATATTTAAGATGAAATATAGCTAGTTGAAGCCTGCATTAGCAGATAGGGTGAGCGTGGGGAGTGGGTGCATGAGTCTCCTTTTGGTTTTTTTGCTGCCTGTGCAGCAAAAGTACCAGTAGTTATATTATACAGTGGAGTAATAGCAATCTGGACAGATGAATTAATTGCTTTGTTAGCCAGTAAAATTAGAGTTCAAGTAA
The DNA here is from genome assembly GCA_013400035.1 of Rynchops niger. Lineage (NCBI taxonomy): Eukaryota > Metazoa > Chordata > Aves > Charadriiformes > Laridae > Rynchops > Rynchops niger. The sequence continues at coordinate 3,530 of VXBH01003392.1, forward strand.
GGGATTTTCAACAAAAGGATTTGCAGGCGTTTCTGCTACTTAAGAAAAGTGGATAGATTTCATATTGTTTGGATTGAAGTGAATATAAAATTTTATAAGTGGTGTTTACTATTTTGCATACTGTTTTCAGGCCTGTTTTCTTCTCTCATATGCCTACAAAGATAATGAATTTATAATCTTACAAGAACAGACCTGCTGGGAGCTGGAATTAGCTTAGTTGCTAATAAAGTATCTCAACAGCTTTTTTTTTTTTCTTTTGAATATTATTCTCAAAAATGAAATACGAGGATTTCTCTCCAACTATTTTCTGTAATCTGGCATTGTTTCAACTTTAAATGTCTAAGTGGTTGTCATTTTAACACACGTGTAATTCTTCCAGTTTGAAAAAATAGTTTGTAAATTACATAGGAAATAATTTCTTTTTGGATGAATCACTTTTGCAGCATTCTTATGCCACTGAAGTTCAGTTTAATATCAGCAGACAAGCATTTAATTAAAAACAGTCTGTGGGCCAAATTCCTCCACCAGACATATGGTTCGTATCTGGGCGCTTGCCAAGAATGGTTAAGTGAGAGAGCAGTTTTAAACTGACATTTTCACATAGGATCAGGTCCCTCAGAATTCATCTGGGAGTTTGTTCCTGTGGGACAAATACAGAAGGGCCTCGCAGGAAAGAACAGAAACCTTTGGGCAAGACTGCGGATGAGATGAAATGAGATGGGGGAATTCTTGTTGTTCTAGTTCGCAAAGCACAACAGGGGAAGAGGAGCCTGTCAGTTCAAGTTAGTCGTTGCAAGCATTAATATGCATACCCTGGTCAACGGCAGTGGTCTAAGCATACCCACGTCTCAAGTCTTAACAGAGGTAGCTACAGACACGGTGAAAGATTTGATTCTCTGACAAATTCCTGTAGATTTTGGAGTGTGGCTGACGGTACTTTTAAACGCCGTTCTCTTGAAGTGTCCAGATATCCTTAAGCAGTTGCTACAAATGAGGGAGCTGAATCCCGGAAAGACCAAGCAGCTGCGTCTGCTCCGACTGAGTAGTCCTGAGCCACCCGTCTCCTGTCCTCCCAGAGAACGTGCAGGAAGCCTCTTGTCGGGCTGTCCAGACAGCTTGTCACTGTGCTCAACCAGCTCTGTCCACGTAGTTGGATGAATACGGAGACTAGTTGCAAGAGCAGTTTAGGGGTTTGTCCCAAAATAAGATGCGGATGCACTTAGTCTATGGATAAAGGGCACTCTGTTTCCTGTTTTTGCTATTCTAAGAACTTGACCACATTCTGTCATCTGCTATAGTGAATGAGAAAAGTCATATCAGACAATTTTGAGTTTTCTCCAGGTCAGCAGCAGCTCAAACTTACTGTGTCCTGTTGGGATCTTCTCCTGGAGGTTTTTTTTTCGTATCAGCTTTTCCTAGAATCTGGTTTTCTTCAGTGACCTGGGATATAAAATCTGGGAGTAAATTTGGCTAGATGAAGGAAAAGTGAACAGTGGCAAGTTGGCATAGGAGCCAAGACATATGTAAGATACTGCAGGTATGGAGTTTTGAATAATTGATGTCTGAATGGCCTAGACTGCACTGGTTTTGGTTTAAGCGCATATCCCCTAGCAAACATATTCCTTGTGCATGACCGAGAGGGGTGTTCTCTGAAGGTGATTTGCTCCTAGTGCTGCCCTTGTCTCAAATCACCCGTAGCTCATAGGCCTGCCTAACGTGTACCGTCCCATTAACCAGTGTAGTGCACGCTAAATACAAATTGTGTCAAAGAAAAACTGGAAGAGAAATTTCTGTAGCTGAAAAATGTCAACGTGTAACTGAAATGATTCTATGATTCTATGAAAGCTCTTAGGTTGGTTGTATTTGCATGTACTTCATGTGAGCTATATGGAGCTGACATCAATTACAAAGTAGGTGCGTGAACATAATGAGAGTTACACGATAATAATTTGAAAAATTAAATCAGTGTACCAGTTTGCTTCAAGGTTAAAGGACCTGCAAAATTAGACAGACTTTTCTTGACAGAGCAGCATTGGCAATGCTGGACATAATCATTAGAACGTAGCAAAGGGTGAAAAAACATTGGTTTGTGAACTAAATGGGCCTAGTATTATTAGACCAGACTGCTTTAATACCTGGTTTTGCCCCCTTGCATATCTGTAGGGCTGGCTTCTGTTTGCACAGATGTTTGTGGAGCAGCTTTTACTAGTTGAAGCAGCTGTATTCATTCTGAAGCAGTAGCGTTCATGCCAGAAGTTCCTCTCTAGTCTCTCTATCTGTGCATGCGATTACTTGGTTGTGACTGGAGAAAAGTCAAATGGAAAAAGGGGTAGACAAATATAAAACCTGTTTATAGCTCCTCCTTTTCTTCACTTAGAAGCAGAGATGTTTTAAATTCTTTCTTCTGTCCCACGATAAGCACAGACGCATCCAGAGTCACCATAACCAACTAGAAATTTCTTCTGGCGGGCTTCAGCATTGGGAAGAAAAAGGAAGGAAGAAGAATAGGAAGTATCTTACGTACACTGAAAATGTCTAGCCTTATTTATTTACAGTTCCCTTTGGCATAGCATGCTTTCCACTCTTTTCCTGAGAGTATAAAGCCCCAGTAGTTCCTTAGGGTACTCGGAGAGCAGGAATGGTGTTAATCAGTTAAACTGATGAAGCAGACCTGATTTTGAATATTGAAAACCAGTGATTCAGACCTCATCAGTATGATTTATGTGCAATTAGCATGAATTGTGGCTATTTCTGGAACATGTCTTCAACAGAAGAAAGGACGTCTGACCTATAAATTATGTCAAATACCATGTTTGTTTAACTAGTCTCATTTGGCATAATGAGCCATTAGACTGCTGCCAGAGGTGACTTCAGAATGAAATTTTAATTGCTGCAATTTAACTTCTAATGGTGAAAACCAAATTAACAATCCAAGTTTTTCCTGAGTTCCACGCATGCGTGAAGGATTTGGTTGTCACTTACCTTTGGGCTCAGGGATGTGGACCACTGGAGATCCACCTCATTCAGCAGGGTGGTTGTCACTGGCTGGGAAGGACAGCGGGTGTGAAGGTGTGAAGGAGAGAGGTTTTGTCTTCGGCCATGTATGAAGTGAAGGAAGCCAAAGTCCCTTTTAGTCTTCCAATAATGCTTCTCTCTCTGAACAGTGTAGTTTCTTAAGGCAGCTTCTGTACGTTTTAGCACATCTCTTTCCTTTTCATTTAGGGGATCAATTCTCCGTACCAAAGAAGAGAGACCCTAAATACATGAGGGAAATTGAATCTTTTGGAAGGATTTTAAATACGTGCACCTTTCTTTAGTTACCTGCTGGCAGACACAAGTGGTAGGAGAGCAGGGCTTTTGCCAGAAACCCAGCTGCTTGTTGCTGTCTCCTACTTAATGGTGATGATTTCGGGGGGTGGGGTGGTTCTGATTGTAAGTGTCTGAGGCACAGTGTTAAAACATCAGGAGGTCCCAAAGATTAGACTCGTGCAATTTTTCTCAAACGTGGGCAGCAGCAGACTCTGGTTTCAGTTAAGCCACAGTAGGAAAAAGTTTTGCCCGGGCTGTCAGGTTCTGGAAAGGAAGGAAATTTAACCCCTAGGAAATGAAAATTAACAAAATCTTTCATCTTCCATTTCAGTAATTTCTATAGTTGCTGAAACATACCTAGACAAGGGCACGTATCTTATTTACTTATTTAGAAGGGAAATAATTTTTGTGCAACATGTGGGTCCTGAACAAAGGCATCTTCTGCGTTCCCCCCTATGGTTAGGCTGTGTGGTGGCGTTGATATTTTAAAACATAGAACGTCTACTTAAAAGTTGAAGGCATCATATGAATAAAAAGCCTAGTTTGGGTGGCATGTAGCAGTTCTTTGGAGTGTTTTGTCTTCTGTTCTAATTCTGTGGTCTACAAAGAGTGTGTAGAATAAGCTTGGTTTATGTTGTTATTAAAAGCAGTGAGCACTTTCTTTTAAATGTTATGAGATCTGGAAAGCCTGTGTGCCTGGCTGAGCTGGGCATTCACAGGCACTTTTTTCACAAGTGTGAGTGTAAATAATGGTGGTGGTATTACAGTAAAAGGAGTAAAGACCTTATGATCATAATTTTGCATGACATGATGGTAAATATTTAGTTTGCTTTAGAATGATTAGAGTTTTAAGGTGTAATTTTTATTGATCATTGTTTTTGGTCGAGTTTTGGCCTCTGAGAACCATAAAAATCCACAGTTCTTACTGATAAAAATTAACTCTAAAGCCAGTAATGATACAGCTGTCACTGATTGAACATGGAAGGTCGAAGGAAAATGAATGCTTTCTGATTCAAGAGCTTTCAAGCTTGTTAAAATTAGATTAGAAGCTTTCTTTAAAATGCTGCAAAACCTGTTTTGAGAAGAAACCAGGTTTTTGCTTTTGATGGTTTACAGCAAGATCAGAGGTAGGTCACTCTGTTTAGTTCAGTGAATTTTAGGGCTCATGCCTGTTGCTTTTCCATGAGGCACATAAAAATCTTTGATTAGCTGAATCCTTATTTTTCCCCTTTCCTGCTAAAAATCTCACCTGGACCCACTAACAAAAGTTCATAAGCTTGGCGGTGTTTCACCTATCCAGTCCTTTCCTGATTTCTGTGTGTGCCCATGCATAGGTTTTTTTAATAATCCCTATAGCCAAAATTAATTTTTAAAATTTAAAATGCTGGGGACTTCATTCTCATTTTTGTCATTTGTTTAATACCGTTCAAAGAGAAACATTTTTTGTTTCATTGTATGCACTGTTTTGTCAGCATGTACCTCTCCGGGAGAAAAAGCCTTTTCAATGTTCTGTCTATCCTCAAAGCATGGTGTATCTTCTGTTCCTTGCATTGTTTGGAGCACTGCCTCAATGTCCTTTCACTGCAGAAATACCTATTTGTATTGGGAGTACCTAATTCCTCTTATTACAGTGATCCTGTCTCACAGAGCAGCTCCTCACCTCAGAATCGGAGATAACCCCCACCAAGTTGTGAGTCTCAAGTTGAGAAACCACACCATGTTGAGGAGCGGAGCGGGGGGGGGGAAAGGTCTGTTTTCCAGGGCATCGGGGCTCCATTGAGCGCAATCGGATTGCCCTTCATTTCCTAATGAAGGCTGCACCCAACAACGATCAAGTCCATCTGCCGTAGCTCGTAAGCAGGATCACTGCAGTCTCGGGGAGATGTCTTGTTGAAATGGACAGTATCTGTGGCTAAGGCTTACACAGGGACTTGAACGCTTTCAGGTCCATTGTAGCACTGCCCCGTGCTGGTTTAAAGACAGACAAACAAAAGCAAACCAACCGTAACCGGTACAGCAGGGAATCTTTCTGCGTGTTGCTCTATTTCTGTCTGGAAAGATCAAGGCTAGACAAAGGACCGATGCCCAGTGACCTTGCGTTCTTCCCAGGCTGTAAAGCTCACCCTTTGTTCTTAAGACGTGAGTATACCCTGATGTAGGCCGACAGCACTTACTGTCTGATTTCACACTCACCGCTGTCTAATACTGCAGTATACCGATAAAGCATGGACCTTTACCAACTTAAGAGGTTGCTGGCTACTAAACCGACAGCAAGCTTGATGAGACAATAAGCATGTCAAGCCATTTAACTGTGTATGCATGGAATTAATTTTTTTTTTAATATTATTTTTTAATTTTACCTGTACTGAAGGCTTTTACTCATTCTAACTGGTATTTTGCTGTAAAACTGTCACTGGTTTAATTGTTCTGTCCATTTGCTGGCTGATGCTTTGTCCTAAATATGAGGAAATTGGTTCATTGAGAAGGTGCACCATTCTCCCAAATCCCTTCCGCTGACTGATGCTCCTGCCATGGGCATGCATTTTGAAGCTGTGAAGTCAAAGCGAACCTTTCTCCCTGTCATGTTCCTCTTCAAGCCAGGCAGAGTTACTGGTTACGTCTGACATAGGATTTCTTCCTGAGTTGTTTTTTCTTCCGGTTGCTCCTGAAATTCTTTGGTACTGCCTTCAGGGATGTTTGTACATAAATGTATGGTTGATGTATAACTACTTTTCAAGATCTTTAATTCTAACAAACTGTATCCAGCACTCCAGCTTGTTTTGTTTAATGAGGAAGAGGAGTGCAGCCTGATGAACTGGTCTCCATCAGACTTTCATGGAAGGCAGTGGGGGTTGGTTCTTGCATTGAGGGAGAGCAGAGCAGAATCTCCATCCTATATCTCTTTTAGCTCAGCGATGTGACTGTGCCTGGTTCACAGCTGGGGAGAGATGGGATGGACACCCTTAATAAACTCTTCTCCAATCTTAAGTCATCAGTGAAGCGCATATGAAAACTCCTGCCACTTCATCTGGTCTGTCCCCCATGTCATTTTGTAGTATGTATCTTTCTCTGACCAAAACTTTTAGGTAGAAGGTAGAGGTATGCAACCACTGTGACTGTGGGAAATTAAGCTAGACCTAACTGTGTGGCCACAGCAGTGACAGCTCTGTCAAATGCTTTCTTATTAAAGAGCCTTCATAAGTGGCACGCTCAGTAATGTGCAAGGACAAAGGGGCAACAGTTTGGGTGTCATCCACCAGGCTGGAGTTTAGAAAACACTGAACTGCCCTTAAAGCAGAGTAACTGGGATCTGGATGTCACAGGCTTCCCCTGACTGCAGAGTAGTCTGTGAAGCAGGCCTAAGAGAGAATAAGCCCTGCAACATTCCCGGTATTGAGAAGGGTGCTTTTCTGGCTCTTAACACATTTTAATTTCTAATAATAAACCTTGAGAACAATATCATGTAACTCCCAACAGTTGAGTTAGAGCGAGCGCTGTAGACGTACATGAAGTTTTCCAGCAGAATTTCAGTCACCTTCAGTAATGGCTGATGTTTTCTCTCAGATTCCATTGAGTCATTTTCACTCCTTGGTGCTCCACGGAGGACAAACATAGCCAGGGGCATCTTAACACAGCTGTACTGTTCCTTCCTGTTAAAACACAGTGTGTAGGGATGGGAACTGTGTCTTTTGAAGCAGATGGGGAACACTAAATGGCGTGAGTTTGTCACTCAGCAGTTTCAGGAGGAAAGGAATAGAAGAGGAGTATTTTCAGGATACATTGAGTTCCATTTATCTTCCTCAAAAAGAGGAGAGCCCTTCCATCTTAGGCTGAAGTCTCTAAGGAGGGATTTCATGTCATCTTATGCTGTCTGTGTGGCCAGCAAAGAAAGAGGCAGCAGGCAGTTCAGCTCACTATGATTTGAATTGGCCTCTGGGATGGATTTTCTTCGTCACCTGAAAGGTACTGATTTGAACTTTTTTTTCCCTGGTAGTGGGCTTGTTTTAAAGTATTATTGCTCAGCCAGCCCAAGTCTCCATAGGTGCCAACCTCAACAACTGTCCCTATGGTGAAATGTCTGTGCATGACGGGAGCTGAGACTAAAGGAGATACTGCTGGTGGGATGGATCACGGCTGGCCAGCCAAGCGCAGAGACCAGCCTGCCCGCAGCTTGCCACTGCTCCCGCGCATTCCTAACACCAAACTGCAGCAAACAACTGTGATGTGTGTTTTGACAGAGGTGTAGCCATTAAGTATTTTATTTTAGCCACTGGCTTCATTTTACTTAGCACTTGGAACATGTATGTTGATGGGGGTGATTTGAGACACTTGTAGAGCTAAGAGAACCCATAGTTTCATGTCCCATGGCCATGTAAAATGCCATTGTCGTTTCATAGATTTTTTTTCAAGTTAGCTTCCAATCAAGGTTTATTTTTTCTGTCACCTTCCCTACTGCAGTACTTTTCCCCAATGTCTGGAGAGTAAACTAGCTCAGTGGAACTAAGAACGACTCCAGATATTTTGGCATTGATGGACTAATCTGGCATACCGTGGTAAAGTGCATTCTCATTATTTGCCTCCGTCATCAACCAATGTTTGTTTCTCTTCTTAAACACAGTCTCAGAAAAGAATTGAAGCATATGCTTAACTCCTGCCCACTCCAGCAACGGTATCATTTTAGTATGTGCTTAAACAGTCCTGAGGTAAACTTCCTTTTGTACTTGGTCCCTTAATTTGTGTGTATATAGCTGGCTCCATTATATTCGAAAGATGGCTCGAGTCTGAATCCAAATAAAAATCACTTAAAGCACCAGCAAAGACAGTTCCACATACCATCCACAAACCGTTTAGGCCTCCAATGTGCTGTGCAGTACCACTTGATATCTGGCAACTGACATGCTAATAATTGCCTGTCAATCAATGAATCCTTTAGGGTACAATGGGAGGAATTTCAGTACCTTGTAAATAAGATTGGTCTTCTCCTTTCTGCTTCTGTTTATATTCTGCAGTATGTAGTTGATGAGTAGAGCCTGTATGAATATACTCTTCTGTGGCAGGGGGTCAGAGGAAACGCCGAGGAAAGACCATTTGGGTAATGCAGGTTATTTGGTCCTCATGTCCATGAAAAAGAGAAAGTCGCTTTGTAGCATTGCCGTGACCCATCAGCATGACACACGTGCTGATTGATTGGTGATGGGGGAGGGAAGACCTTCCGTTTTCATTCCTTCATGATTTACTGACTTTCTCACAGCAGAACAAGTTTGTTTCCCAGCTTTACCGGAACAACATCCAATGTGGTTGATCTTTATTGCTGTGTTGGTTGTACTTAGGCCCCAGATGTGCTAACGTAACCGCATTTTGAGGCCCTTTTGTAATGTAGACACTTTCTTAGACCTAGCTTTAATTTTCACTTGATCAGCGTATTGGCAGATGGGGGTCTAACTAAGCTCTTCCTTGTAGGTGGTGGTGGTGGATGGAGTTGGTCACTGCTCATGTCCCCATTGATACCAAAAAGGCGGATGTAGCATTTTTAACTGGCTGCAAAATAACTTTTTGCAGCAAGAACGTCAGTGATGTGGTAGTGTGTAAGTCTTTAATCAATGGGGTGTATAGTTAAAGCTGTGAGCCACCAGGCACATTTTGTGGTGATACTTTCTGTAATACTTCTTCCAAGTTTTGTCTTCCAAGTGCAGGTTAGGAAGTCTTTTTAATTCATTGTCCATTTGATATTCTATAGTTTGAAATACTTGAGTTGTACTGATAAAAATTCCAGTACATCCGAAGTTAGATCTAGGATTATCAATAGGTAGGTAGATATGTCGATACATCTATATCTATCTATCACAGATAGGTGCTATTTAACATCTAGACTATAATGCCTGTGAACTTCTCACAGAGGTGCAAATCATTTATTCGCTGTCGTATGACAGGCATAGTGCCAGAATTTCTTTGTTTCCACATTTGAGGTGATACCACTTTTCTTATGTCTTTTGTAATGTAGAGTTAAGTACTTTTAACTTTACAACCTTGCTATTAATCTGTTTCACTATTTCTCAATGATGAATTCCATTTCTTTTGAAAACACTGTATACAGTTTTGTGCTAGTGTCAATAAAATTGACATTTGTGTAACAAGCTGTGGCATTTTCTCAAATTTCACTGAACACTGATTTAGTGTGAAACTGTTGGTAAATTCTTTCTTGCTAGCTGTAATAATACAGACCTTTGATTTATAATAGGCTACATAACTGTCTTGATTACGAAAACTGATAACTGTATTGCTTTTTTCCTTCTCTTTTCAAAGGAATGACACATAAATATGAACTGATTTGGAACTGGAAAACATTCATGTTTTAGCAATAAATCTTCAGTTCTTCCAGAAAATAAATAGGTTTTACTACTGGCCTAATTATATTTATTGGTGCCTCTGTTTACTGGAGTATCTCAGCTGTGTTGTAGCAACAGGAACACTTACCTATCATAATCTAGGGAGGACAAAACCACGTGATAGTAAAATGTATTTGACTTAATTATATATGGCGATGTATGTGTTTTACATTTAATCCTAGACAGCCTATTAGCTGTGGTAATCAAGAGCTTGTCACATTTTTTTGGTTGGATTTTAATGTACGATGCCAAAACGGTACAGACTGTAAATGTTCTTCCACATGACAGATCCATCTTCTATAACGGGTTTAGATTTTCAGAGGTTTGGAGGAGGGGATAACTGGGAGAACACTGGGCAGTTTTGGCAAACTCTTCCCTTTGTGCAGTCAGTAGTCTGGCTGCCTCCCAGAAGACAAAATGCTAATTTCAGTAATATTTAATGTAGTGTATATGAATCCATGGAAGTGTAATTAATTGTCTAATTCTTTAATATTTTTAATCCAAAATTAAATGGGACTTTATATCTGTGATAATCTAAAGTTGTCATACTTGTGCATTAAAAGTATTGCTTTTCTTATGTAAATATAATGCTAGCATTTCCATCCCAAACAATCAGAGGAGCATGGAAAGACCTACAAGGTATAATATACATACTTGTGTTGTGTGTAGAAATTGGGGAACTAGTAGTTTTCTCCCTTCATATTAGATCTGACTGGTCTTAGCAGCAACACTGCTATAGAAAGTCACTGTTTCTTTTTCTCTAGACTTCCACTAGATAAATTTGTCATAACTTGTGTCCTGTAGCTCCCTGGGAAGTACTGATTTGAGTTTTTCAAGTTCTGTTTTGATAGAAAGAATGGCACTCTTAGGGTGACTCCCTTATTCTTGTATTTATTCTCTTTCATACAGTGGATTACAGTGGTGAAAAATTTGATATTAATATGATGTTTAGCAGTAAATAATGCAGCTCAGTCATGTATGCCTTGATCCCTTCCCTACAGAGACACTAATTTCAGCCAGTTTCATCAGCTAAAAGAACGCTACAGTCCCTTGGTTAATGCAAGTGGATGCAGTTCCTCTGGCTTCAAGTCCATTTGGACCAGTCTGAGGACCCTGATGGCTATGTCTTGTAGTGTAATTTCACCTGCTGCAACTTAAGGTTGTAACTCTTTTTGGTACTTTCTACAGCGAGACTGTCCTAACTTATTTCTCTTTTACCATTTTTTTAGCAGGTTCTCTGACTGGCAGCCCTCACCTTTCAGAGCTTTCCATCAATTCCCAAGGAGGACCACCAGTGGCAAATATGTCTTTATCTCCAAACTTGAGCCCTGATGCTAAGCAGTCATCTCCCTTGATCAGCCCTTTGCTGAATGACCCATCATGCATCAGGACTGACGACGAGGAAGAGGTCAAAAGAAAGGTAAGGCAGAGGCAGTTGGCCGTGGCTCTTTTCTCCACATTGTGTTGCAACCAGTGCTGTTTGTCAAAGTGACTAATATCTGGGCCCCCTGCAGCTTTCTCATCAAAGATCCACACAGGTAACTTGAATCAGGTCACTTGGTATCTGCTGTCCTCAGTCACGAGATGTCCAAGAGCATCCCTGTGCTCCTGAGGCCAAACTCACAGTTTGTAGCAGGTCAGGGCAGAACGACAGAACTGCTGTGGCTGAAGGCTCAGTGCCCTGGATTCATCCTCCTGTACAGAGGTGCCAGAGTTAAGGGCCCCAGCTACTCTTCAAGCAGCAGAGAGAAGATAGATAGGTAGCTCTATGTCCCTTAGGTTAATACGGGATAAATCTGGGCCAGTCTTGTTGGTTGCAACCTTAAAAGCTTGTTTTGACAGGGTCTCCTGTAAACCTGGCTTGTTTTTAAGGAGTGGAGTTCGGTAGTTTGTTGTAACAAAACAGTCAACTCTGACGTATTATTGGAGGGAGAACTTCCAGGTGACAGAAGGAAAAGGAACAGCGTTGAGCCTGTGCAGGGGTGTCCAACCTAGGCTCTCCAGTTTGTCTCTGCTGGGAGCACCACTGGGACAACTTGACTATGTGAGTAGAAACGCTCTGTTAGAGTCACAGCCTGCAGCGTTCAGCTGGGAGTGTTTGGCTCAGCCCCATCAAAGCCATAAGGGAACATCTCATCCAAAACTGCTTTTCAAAGACAGGAGTGATTCTGTCTGAGCCAGAGTGTTCTGGGTGTCTGCTGGCTCATCCCTCCTGTGCTGCAGGGCGAGAGGGGGTTGCTCTTGTCCTTCTGTTGCCTACTTTTTCTCCTGAGCTGGGAGCATCTCAGGAGGAAGAAGGTAGGAACTCAGATGGCTTTGCTGGAAAGCGGGAGGATGCAATAAGGAAGATGGCCTTTCCCACTGTGCATAGTTAGCAAGATATGCAAGAGAAATTTGAGAAGAAAAGCCAAGAATCAGTTAATAGACTGACGATTCTCTCCGCCAGTCCAAGTTACAGCAGCCAGTGACTGCTGTAGCTTATACCAGCTGATGATGGTTCCTATGGGGTTGTATACTGACTAGGAAATGCCCACGCAATCCCCTCACAACCCATTCTAGCGCACCCTCTGCATCCCTCATCTTCAGGGAGGAAATGCAGAAGCAAAAGATTTATGGATGTTTCGCTCTTCCTTTTTGCTTCCTGAGCAACACATAGCAAGATCAGTTTGGATCCTTAGGCTCTTTAGAATTAAGAGGTCAAAACCACTTTTGCCTCTTGGATAACATGGGAGGATTTGGGATTTTTTTCCCTGAAATTTGAAATCTGTAGCTTGCCCTAAAATTCTTCCTCTCTCCCAGTCATAGGTTTTCTAGCTGCTCTGGGAAAATCTTACAGATTTGGGGGTTTTTGAGAGTATTTTTATTGTGGATTCTTACCCTGACAAGGAGACTTCCAAGAATCAGACCCTATTTTTTGTAATTTTGTCAAATTTGACATTCCGCAATTTGATTCAAATGGTTATCTAGCCTGCAGAGGATTTCTTGCGAACTTCAGAATATGGCCTGCTCCTCCAGATGTGTGGAATAAGCTGAAAGGAACATCAGCACCCCAGAGCTGTAGAAACCACCTTGGCAGGAAAAAAAAGGTCTCTCAAGAACCCAGAGAAAGTGCTTGTTCCATTGTGTTGGCAAGGAAGGATTGTTTTCAGGGCTTCAGGGCTCAGGAACATTCAAGCATGAATCACAGTAACCACAAGCAAGGGTCACTGGTTTGTAACTCTCTTGGTGATTGTTGTCTGCAGTTTTTTTCCTACAAAAAGCAGCTGCATAAAAGCAGATGAAAACTTAACGTGTTTGCAATTTGCAGAGATTCCCAACTGAGAAAGCTTACTTCATTGCTAAAGAAGCAGCGACCACAGAACGAACATACCTGAAGGACCTCGAAGTCATCACATCGGTATGTTTACTTGAGCATTACTCATGAAACATGTGAAGCTCTAGTCAGCAGTAGTATTTCATCTGTTCCATTTAACTTCTTAGCCGTTCCATGCTACTTTTATGTTCTGCACTGTAGGTATTCTCTGCAGTGCGCAGGAGTACAGCTCTAGGGAGGAATTAACACAAAGAGCAGAAAGTAGAGATTTGCGCTGTGGTTAGTAACATGCACTACGAAACTGTATCAGGTTGAGGAACTTGGGACACACTTCAGTTATTTTTTCTTGCTCTCATACTTTGTGGTTGTAATTACTAAAAATGCCTGTGGGTTTTCAATGACTTCTCTTAAAACTGAAGTAGCTCCCTAGGGGAACATATAAATGTTTTCTCCTGGATTAAATACCCTCCATTTAACATGAAATATTGTGGAGTACCTATTTGAATGCTTCTGATTTTTCAGTAAGTGAAACTGACTGTTAAACGAGTCATTAATCTGTAGCATCTCATCAGAGCATGATTGTTAACACCGAGGCAAATACGTGCCGCCTTTGCACACACACCAACAGTCTTGTTTAACTTCCAAGAGTAATGTGCACAAGATTTGGCCTTAAATAACAATTGTCTCTAAAAGCACACTGGATCCAAAACTTCTCATGGTATTTCAGTAGGGCTGCCAAGCTCCAGGCCTCCCAGCTCTTTAATCATCTGAAGCTCTGTGAGGTGCATTGCCACCTCCTGCGTTGAGGGTTGTGGTAAGGAGGACGTGCTGCACAGAAGAGTCTGTTGGGACCAGCTGGGAACCAGGGAGAGACATCTCCCCAGCTTCTCGTCTGTTCCAGGAGCCCACATGGCAGATGCAGCTGATCTGATGCCAACTTAGGCATAGCCAGGGTAGGCTGGAGCAGCATGGTTGTTACAGGCAGCAAGATAACTGTGTCTCCACTGCCTACTCACCCTTGCTTTCTGGGAAGCCAGGCCAACGAGGGAGAAGGCCAGGTTTTGTGGGACAGTGGTCATCACTGCAGCCTCGACAGCAGATAGGCTGTTTTCATCTTCTGTTTCACCCAGTGGCTGCAGAAACCGAAAGTTTTAGCTCTTCAGAGCTAAAGCCCATTTCTGACCCTGGCCTTTATTCTTACGGTAGGCAACTTTGAATTTGTTGTGTCACGAAGAGGCATATATCTGTCTCTGAGGTAATCATCAGGCCCGTCAGCTATGCCCCAAAGATGTCTGGCCCAGGAGGCCCCTGAGAGTGAACAAATAGCCAGCATCATTGGAAAAGGTAGAAGGAATGAGTGTTGTGCATGAATTTTGAGACTTGGTAGGTGTGCAGTTCTTCAACCTTAGCTCTGCTCAGTGCAGAGATAAAGCCGGGGAGAGGGCGGCTTGGGAGGGCTCTCTCTTTATCCCAGGTCTGCATCAGCTCCAGCTGATGTGGTGTCAATAAAGACTATGGTCCCAACAGCCTTCTAGGCACTGCAGAAAGTCAACCATAGATAGCTGGAACCCCTCAGGGCAGCGAGGCAGTGGTGTTACCATGTTGAAGATAATAGTCTGTGCCACCTTGGCAAGCCCCCTAGTCCTATGGCTTTACATCACCCATACATCTCTTAGGGTGAAATAAAGAAAATATGGAGCAAAACTGAGCAGGAGCCTGTTGCAGTCTTAACAGCGTTTGGCACTGAGCCTCCTATTTCTTGCTGCTAGCATCTTCAAAGTGCAAAGTACCATCCTTCTACTTACTCAGTTTGCAAAGTGCACAATATTCTCTGTCTGCACGCAACAACATGGGCTTGAGTGCTTACTGTACCAAATCCTGTCAAAGGGTTTTCAGACAGAACTCAGCAAAAGAAAATGGAGAGCATATTTTTTGTTCTTACTGGAACGTTTACAAGTGTTGCGAGTATTGCAATACTCTTTCTCTTGCACCTACAGCATTTGCAAATTCAGTTTGTATTGACTGACCGGTTCGGGCTTGAAAAGAACTTTCAAGATTTGATCAGTGAGGGCTAAGGGAAAGGAGTTTCTTTTTTAACTCTGCAGGGCGTGACCGCTGATAAGAGCATCAGTTCAGCATGTAGGAGTGTCAGAGGTTGCCTGGGTTGTATTCCTAGTGCCAGCTAAATAAGGTCCTTTACTGGGTTGGGTGTATAAAGACAGCAAATGATCGTACCTGCTGCGGTCCACCCTCCGATAATTTTGCTTCTTTTTTTTCTTTGTAGTGGTTTCAGAGTGCAGTGAGTAAAGAGGACTGCATGCCTGAAACACTGAAAAATCTCATTTTCTCCAACTTCGAACCTTTGCACAAATTTCACACTGGTTTTCTCAAGGAAATTGAACAGAGACTTGCTCTGTGGTAAGACTGTTGTTTATTATTTAGCTGTGTTATTTCATGCGGTTTAGCATTTTTGCATTCCCTTTTTGCTAACTCTTTATGATAAACTGTAGTGATTCATTTGTGAAAGTCACAGGTGTTGGTTATTAACAGACTGGGTATATTGAATCATGCTGTGTTCGTGTTTACTCGACAAACTCTGTTGTTCAGATATCACAGTCAGGTACAGACATATGCAAATGAGATCATAATTCTGCATGAAGCTTTCTCTTGCTAAATGTCAGTGTTTCTATACGGCAGCTCTTCCGAAAAACGTGTTGCAAGCAAGGCTTATCAGTAATAAAGCGGGAGCGGTGAAGGAACAAGTCCTGTTTCTGTCAAACTGGTGGAGGCTGGGCGGGTTTCAGAGATCAGCTTCCCGTTCTGCAGCACCGCATCTTTGGCACTCTCAGGGTCAACAGGGCACTCTACAAATTGTCAGTTTTGGAAGAAGACACTGGGCTTAAAAGTTATCTATCCTTAGCATAATAGTAACAGTAAAACATGGCATTTTTGTGAAATAGCTATGAAGTGAGTAATTCTTCCCTGGCAGGACTCTTAGTTAATTTGACCACTGATAACTGAGCAGAGGCAGCACACAGAAGCCCTCTCCGTCCTCTGATTAGACCTGTCTGGACTAGATTGTCTTGCTCTGTGTAGCCATTCTTTGGTAGTTAATCTTCAGTGCTGAGTGCCCAGCTTTTCTTTCTCGTTTAGAAAAGTGACAACGGAAAATCACGTGAAAGCAGAGCAGGCAGACCTGATGAGTGCTAATCAGTTTAATGCCTCTTTAACTAATCAATCAAAACAAAAGCAAAACGCAGTCTTAGAGCGTGTGAGTTTAGCTCTGGCGATGTGATGGGCGAGGTCACTGAATGAGATCACAACGCATTGCGGACCAGTGCTATCCCAACCCTTCCTGCAGAATTCCAAATTAGCGGGTATGCTCTGGGGAGAAGGGAATATGATGCAGCCTCGTAGAGCTGACATCCTCACCCAGGAGTCTGTGGCTGATGGTTGACGTAAGGTTACTCCTAAAGTAATGTGCTGCACAGCAACTCTGCCTGTATCTCCCTTTTTTAAATCGGGCTGCTGCTGTTTTAATCCAGTCAGGGTTCTTACTGCTGTTAATTGCTTTCCAGTAAGGAACACTTATTGCAGGTACTCCAAGAAGGCTCTTTCAAATGCTGTAAAATAGTGATTGTCTCTTCAAACAAGAAGACAAGGGAACTGTTCAAGGACAGGGGACTGCTGGAGAGGGTGCAGCAAAGGGCTACCAAGATGATTAGGGGACTGGAACACCTCTCTTATGAAGAAAGACTGAGGGATTTGGGTCTCTTCAGTCTGGAAAAAAGACGGCTGANGTTCTGTGAAACATTGTGTAGGATTAACAGTAGCTGGGGTTAATCCCCAACTAGTTGGCATTAAAGGTGCATGGTGAGAAAAGGAAAAATCATACAGTTAGTAAAGGGCCAAGTTCTGCTCGCTGTCAGACCAGTCTAATGTGCTAAGCTTGCTGGGTGCTGATTCCTGGGGCCCATGGTGAAATAGAGATTCCCCCTGTATCCTTCTGGTTGCTGGTGGCATTACAGGTGAGTGCCAACCTCCTGTTCAGGCGTGATGTTTTTTCAAAAAATCGGATGATGCTGCAATTACAGCCTGCTGTGGAAATGTGGCATTGTAGTAAGTGGGGAGGGGGGTATGAAGAAAGAAAGAAAGAAAGAATATTAGGGCTTTTAGACTTTCCATGGTTTTATTTTGTTTCTCCTTTTCGGTTAGCTTCTTTTAGAGCTAAGTAAACCTTTTGTTTCCCAGCTTTTCTTTGTGTCCTAAGGCTATGGTTTCACAGAGCAGTAAACCCCAGTTTAAGTCTCCTAATAGCGTATTTAAACTGCAGTTACCTGGTGATTGAAAGTGCTGATCTGCTATGAGGTTACTTTGCAATCCAAATTTGTTCAAAAATATTCTGCTGAGGCAACTTTGTCCCAGCTGGGCACCTCGTTCTGACTTTGTCAGCTCAGCTATTGCATGTCCTTCCACAGTTAGTGTAAAGCCACTGGGAATTCTTTGTTGGAGGCTCCGATCCCCTTGACAGAAAAGCAGTCACATTCCCGTCCCTGGTCTGCATATAGTTTGCAACCAACAGCATGGGTTTACCTAATGTAATACCATTGTAGACGACATTTGTTTTTAAAGTTCTGGAAGATTTGAATACATGCCTTAGGAAGAAAAGTGGATTTTCTGGCAGGTGCTATTTTGGAGGTGTTGGTGTTTTTATATAATGCTACAGATGCCGAGATAAGCTGCAAGCAATAAACTCTATCCTGTAGAGATTACCACTTAATTACACTGCGAGTGACAAAAATAAAACAGCCCCTCAGCACGTAGAAGAAGCAGCTGGTGGCAGCATGGTAGGAAATTTCTTCAGCAGTGTGGTCAACATCACTTAGCTCAGTGTGCTGCTGTGATTGTAGCTCTGCCTTTGGCCCTGGGCGGTTTTAAGCCAGCAGGCTTGGGCTGTGTTCCCCACCGTGGTGCAGAGCACTGCCCAGCCTCTACATCAGCTCCTGATGGGCACCTAACGGGCATGGCTGAGCCGGTGGCACTGCTGCGGGCAGGTCTGGGCAGGATTCAAGCCAACTCGCTTAAATCTGACTCTTCCACGTCAGCTCTTCTAAATTTCCAGGTAGGTGGAGGGGTGAGGAAGGTGGGACGTTTGTCCTGAGACATGAGCGCGCTCTGCATTCATCAGAGGGTGGCGTGTCCTATGAAAAAAGGGCTTTTGAATGAAAGGGTTGTGGACTTCATCAAGCTACTGGAAGCCCCTAGCTACCCAGGTGTGTTGCGGGGGCTTGTCTGAGAGGAAGAGCCTCCCGTAACCAGTCATCTGTGTTCCCCTAGTGAGTTGCACGACAGGTTTTATCAACTTAAAGTGCAGTTCAACCTGCTCGCTCTGCTGAGACATCGGTGTGTTTGTCTGAGGTTTGTTTCAAACCTTTGTGCGATGTATTGGCAGCTCTTATGGGAGACCATTCCCTGGCCTCTTCAGACTTGGAACATGTTGAAGCTGATGCACTGCAGAAGAGCCGTGAGGAGAGCAAGGCCAGGGGAGGATCATGCATAACAACTGTTAAATGGCTCTATGCTTTTAATTTGTTAAAACATCTACAAGGTCTTAGTATTTGGCTCAAAGAAGCTCAGGTTGTGCACGTTATTAAAAGCATTTCTGGCTTGCTTGAAGGCTTCTGAACTGTTTCACTCTGACGTTGGAGGCAGGCTGTTTGCTACTGAACATCTTAAGGGCTGGTATCCTTTTGACCCAGGTATAGATTCTGGCAGATCTGATTCATTTCTTTACGCAGTTTACCCATTTTTCTCTTTAGTACTGCATTTCCTAAGAGCAGCGCGTCTCAGTGTCTAGCGCATAGCGAGAAAGTTTTTAACAAGACGTGAACTGATGCTGACACTGATAGCCAACTGCAGAATATAGGCAGTTGCTGCATTTTTCACAGCCAGAGCTTCTTTCTGGCCATGAAACTGAGCAGATTCCTGTTGGTTTTATTGCACAGCATCCCGAGGTCAGTCATACCATCCTCTGGGCGATGTTGTCTGCCCTGCCTGTGCTGTTGCAGAGGCAGTGAAACAGTCTGTGAATCCGCTCAGTTGCCCAAACTGTGCTGAGCCCTCTGTTCACGAGACTGACCATGTTCCTGTGACCAAGTGAAAACGCCCCGCTAGAGGCCCTGTGGTTTGAGGAGACAAAGGATGACCTTTGGTGGATGCGGGCAGGCAGCAGGCAGGCATGGGGCTCTGCCCTCTCGCGCAGCAAGGAGAAGGAGGGGAAAAGATCAGGAAGCTGCCTGAGGCGGCAGAGAGAACAGTGCACATCAGGTTGTCCTGTTAGCAAGTGCCAGGAGAGCTGCGTCCAGCACCCAGGCATCCAGGTCCTGGTCCTGGCCACTAGGACTCATCCAGGTTGCTCCTCAGCAAGGCTATGGCTGCAAGGCCAGGAGTTCCCTACACTTCTTGCTGGGAGGGAACATGGGAGGCATATCTCAGTGATTTAAAGCTGGCTCCTATTTCCCAGGGCCTGAGAGATTTTATGGCAAGGAGGAAGAGGTGTGGGCGGTGCAGGCAGAGTGTGACATGCTCCACTAACATCTGGCAGATTGAATCTGAGAAGTCAGTTAGGTTTTGCTCCTTCATTCAATCTAAGCTCTTTAATGCACTATTCATTTGGGCCACAAGCACCATTTTCCGGCCCAAAAAATTTAGCTCATCTTCCCACACCCCTTTAAATGTTTGTATTACAAGTTTTCAAACTGGTTCCTGTAAATTCTGACAGAAGGTGGCAAATGGAGAACCATAAATTTTCCCCCTTGGTAATGCTAGGGCAAACCGGTATAGCCATGCCTGCCCTGGGAAGCCCTGTCAGGTAACGTAAATCTGCATTTTGGGCCTTATCCATGTGCTAGGAAGAAAAAGCGTTACATACTTTCCAGAAATCCAGACAGACTCATCTGCTTGCAGGGAAGGCAGTAATTTGACTCCCAGTTCACAGGCACTTCTGAGGAAAGCTGCTACTCAGTACTGCCAGATGTGGCTGAGAAATGTTCGGCTGGTAATTTGGAAAAAAAAAAAAAGCTGTCGGATCTTAGCATATGAAAGGAGAAGGCTCAGTCAGGATTCATGAAAGACGGTTTGAAAACCTGTAATAAGAAGCATTCAGGGAAGTGCAGGAAGATGAGCTAAATGTTGATTTATTAACCATTTTTTGTTTGGGAAGTAGTACTTGCGGTCAGGAAGAACAGCCTAATAAACAGTTTATATAAACAAGGCAGCAATCCTTATCTGCCTTCTCAAACGCATGAGTGCTGACGATTCAGCTGGTTCTGCGTGCCTCGTGCAGAGGGATGAAGAGGACGGTTTCGAAAGCGTCTTTGTCCTATGTACAGAAACGAAGTACGTATTGCAATATAAACCTCAGGGTCACGCAGTGCGGATTCCTGAGACCAAGACATTAAGAGGGGGCTTGGTGCCAGTGCATTGTGCTTCCTTTTGAGAGGACAGTTTGCACTGCTGAAGTCACTTTTGGGTACTTCTGGGGATTAGAGCCATGCTACGCCCAAATGAATTTGAAATGGTGGGAGAGAAATATCTTGTCCAGGATCCATTAGTCTCACCTAGAGCCACGTTACATTCATCTCTGCGTCTCTCCCAGGGGGGATACCCCCAGGATCACCTCTGAGGAGGTGCCACACCAAGGTATGAAACGTTGTTGTGTTTTCAGTATATTTCCATGTGATGGTGTTACTTGCTCTGATTTCTTACTGTTTAAAAGCATGACTGACACAGGCTTGCTGTAGATTGGGTTTCTGTCACAACAGGGATAGCCAGACCAAAGTCTTTAAATGCATGCGCATGCCCCAAAGGCGTGGTGGGACTCTGGGAAGCTCTGGTGGCTTCAGCAGTACTTTTCTTAGGCTAGGGCAGCATTTCGTGGACCACTTACTACTGAAAGGACAGCTGCAGCGCTGGCTGGAATGGGCAGGGCAGTGTGTAATAGCAGGGTGTGAACAAGGAAAAGGGTGTTTTGCTTTTATCGACTCTTCTTTTCCAGTTGCAAAATGTTCCTCTTATTTAAAAGGCAGTTGTAATGGGGAACGTTTAAGGTATTTCTTAATATCAGAACTTCAGGTAATAATACTCATAAAACATCAAAAGTGTCTAAGTGCTCAAAGACAAGCATAGTATCCGGGAGGGAGATGCTGTTCCTGAGCATGTAGCAGAAGCTCATACACTGCAAATATAATTTGCTGCAATTGAAGGGCTGCAATGGAAGTTTTTATGTTGACCTGGAAAAAAAAAGAAAATCTCCCTTGAGAAATCTTTCCCTCCTTTGCCTTCCCACCATCCCCATCAAATTTTTGTTCCTTCTGCTGGCATTCCTGGATGATTGAGGGATAGTATGGGCTGACTTGAGATTTCTTTTCATTCATTTTTCAACTGAATGAACATTTTTCAACTGAGAAGTTTACGTAATTGTAAAACCTGACATAGCTGTTTGCATTGTCCTTGGAAGTCAAGCTGGGGGCCATTTTTAGTAATACATAAGGTAGCGTCTGGTTTTCTTATCAGGTATAAAAGTTGGTCTCCTCTTCTTTGCTTGCAACTGTACACTTGCATTACGGTAAAAAGGAAGGGACTATTTGGAGAAAAATTGAAAATGAGCTGTTTAAAGAATAATATCTCCACTATTCAGCATGACTTTCAGTGGCTTTAGACCTTGCCATGCCAGTGAAGTGAGGGCACATTATGTGGGGAAAGCAGCTCCTACGTCTTCTATGGAGCTGGGGGTCATAAATCAGCTCCTGATGAAAATTTGTAAGAACCTGGTCCTTGAGCTCTGTCCCTTGTCACTAGCAGATAGATACGATGTTCAAACAGTGACCCGTGAAAACAAGGAGTAAGAAGAACAATTTAGCCATCGATGCACAACAAATGAGCGGTTTCTTCCCCCCCAGGAGGCCGAGTGTTATTCAAAACACACACCACAGGGAGAGCTCTCTTCTCTGCTGCTGTGCTTTGGGCTGCTGAAGCAGTAAGACACCGTCCCATGGGTTGGGTGTTTGGTTTTTATTTTCATATTCAGTGCGTTTGGATGCTCTTTTCTTGGCGTTTCCTTTTGTTTACTTGGGATTTGCGTGTTGAGGAGCTGAGGAAGAGGAGAGCGTAGCTTAGGGGTTACTGTGGAGTCCAGGCAGAGAGCTGGGAGGAGGATGGGGTTTAGGAGCCACATGTGAGGCCATCGTGTTCCCCTGTGCCCGGCTTCAGCTTTCCCTGTCCCTCTGCTCCGCATCCCAGCCTACACATGTGTGCACCATCCCCGGTGGGAAAATCACCTCTGTTGCAAGAGGCCGCATTTACGTGGAAATAAATAACCAAAGCAGGGAGAACGGCTGGAACAAGGAGCAGTACCCGGTTATTTCTGGATTTTCTTAGGGTTTTATTTCTTCCAGCAGTACGCATCTGCTTGTGGCATGAGTTATCTCTGCTGGCCTGGGTTGAGGGCTCTGGTACGATTCAGCTCTTTACTGTTCAGCCAGCAGCTGCAGAGAGGCTGTTGCTTTTGGGGAACCCTCTTCTCGCCTTCTTTGTCTCTCTGCCAAGATGCAGAGTAAGATTTGAAAGCCCTCAAAGCGTTTAAAAAAAAAAAAGCCTTGGATGAGTCCGTGGCCAAAGCCAATGAAGGGGAACGTTCCTGATGCTTTTGTGTGACTGATGTGATGAGACGCTGTGCAAGCAGTCAGTGCTGGCTGCGCTGAAGAGGGGCCAGGGGGTCAGCTTTTAGGAAATAAGGACCTGACTGTACAACAAACGACTGCACTAAATATTAGCTGAAGTTCACAAAGTCAGTGCAAGCACTCACCATGACTTTGGTAGGCTTGGGGTCAGCCTTCGAGTAGCTAGCTAGTAGATAAGAAGTTTGCAACGAGTATTCCAGCCAACCTGTGTTGTAGCCTTAAGATCAGAAAAGCAGTTTCTATTTAGAAATAGCAGTCTCTAGTGATGTACTTACTTAATATTTGTCTTGGCAGTAAATCAGAAAGGTACCAAACCACTGAAGTCCATTAGATTAAATCAAATGTAGAGACATAAAAAAGGGTCCAGGCAATGCCAGAGAGTTAAGAGAATAACTCATAAAGCAGGAATTCTTCCAGAGATAATTAGCGAATGCCGTGTCATTACCGGCAGCGGCACAAATTCATCTGGCTTTGGCATTTCTGGAGTAGTGAGCCGTTTGAGAGGGGATGCTGCGCGGGTGAAGGGACACTCTCCCTTGCTGCCTGCCAGTGCCCTGCTGCTGCCACGGACTTCAAACGGTTGTGGTTTTCAGTCGGGGGCGCTTGATACGCAACCACTTTGAGCAGAGCTTTGGTGGAGGGAAAGTTTTATTTACAACCTCTGAGAGGAAATCTCAGTGGGGAGAGCTGCCAGATGGACAGGGCATGGGGAAGGGAAAGGCAGGGAACAGCTTAGGGGGGGAGGTGATTTGACAGGCAGAGGCTTTCTGGAGAGAGAAATTGGACTTTTATCCTCAGGTGCTGTGGAGACTGTAATCTTGTAATGTCCATACGTACCTCTGCTGTTCCTTGCAGTGTAGACTATTTCTTGGACATGGTTTAACTATGGCAGTGTTTACATAATGTAGTACTTCAGCAAAACTGGTGACACTAATTAAAATTACCATTGACACAACCCAACTTCCCACCCTGGTGTAACCTTTGGCTTCAGAAAAAACGTAAAAAATCTTGGTGAGAGTTGTATTTTTCGTGTTTGAATAGGCATGTGAGTGCCTGGGAGGCTTAACACAATAGGAAATAATTAAAGACAGCCTACAAAACTGGATATTGTTCAAAAGAACATGGAGCAATCCCTTGTTTATCAGCCGAGTCTCTTATTGAAGGACAAAATAGGAGATGTTACTGTGTAGTACTCAGAAGCTGAGCCTTCCACATTTCCCATTTAGAAAAGCATACAGAGAGATTATCCAGCATGAACATAACCACGTTTAACTTTATAAAACACGTCTGTGTTTTGTACATGTCTGAATATTCATCTATTCATGTAATAATAAGGATTTAAAAAAAAAAATTAAAAATCTACATTTATTCCTAACAGCAGCTGCATCCTCTATGATGTGGTGAGTGTGGGACCTCTCTGGCTAAAGGGCCGATACTAAGGAATGCAGAGATTTACCACCTGGTTGTCCACTTATTCCTTCACTGCACACAGAATTGTCTTCAAAGTGTGAACTACAACAATTGGTTGAAAAAAATATACATCCATTTAGCAGTAACACGAAACAGAGGTCCTGTTATCCTTGTGCTCACTTAGAGCTTGATTATATTTCTGTCCTCTTCCAACGTGTAGTGCATTTCTTTGGCTGAATTGCAGTTGCTGACACAAGGACTGGGTCTGTCTCCCAATACTCAGGTGTGGGATTTGAATTGAATTTTGAGAATTGAGGACAGCACATAAAAAGCCACAATGCGGGAAACTTGGATGCAGTATTAGAAGTTGTAAGGCAGAGGGGGACTTCTTCCCACACTCCTCCCAGTGATTTTCTTTTGAAAACCTAACTTGATTGGAACAGATCTGTAACAGTTAGGTTCTTATAATCGTGATTTTTCCTCTGGTGTTTTCTAAAAGATGTGTTTACGTTCAGTCAGTGTGTGGTATCCCTGCCTGTCTCGTACATGGGTTTAGAAGCAGGAATATCTTTTTCATCGGGAGCTGGGTTTCTCCCAAGTGGAGCATCCACCCAAGTGCAGCTGACTGGGTGGGAGGGAGCAGTTTGCGTTTTTAATACCAGAAGTGACACACTGAAAGAAAATTCCTGCCAGTATGTAACACTAACGAGTCAAACCCAGATGCTGGATGGATTTATTTGGGGTTTTTTTCGTCCCACTGTCCCTTGCGCAAGCAGAAAGCTTTTCAGAGGAGGAACACCTGCGGGTCCTGTGCTAAGGTGCAATCCCTGTTTCTGAACAGAATTATCCTTCTGCTCTAAGCCGATGTATTGTCATGGGATTTTTGATGTCTTCTTTTTTACTCACACCATTTGCAGCCTTCTCTGGTGTGTCTAAAAATGCTAGCAATTTTCTTTAAAAGTCTAATCCTTCTGTTAAGTGCCTGCCCTCTCCGTAGTTCGGCGTGCAAGCCAGGCTGGGTGAAAGGTGTTCTGTACCTGGGAATCACATGTCCGTCAGGAAGATTCCTCACATGCTCCCGAGCAAAGGAGCATCGGGGTCAGGATTTTAAAAGAAATGAGCTATTGAGTTTCTTTCTGTGCTTGTAAGCGATTTTGTGGGTTTATTGCATGACTGAAGTATGTGATATTTGTGTTGCTCACAGGGAAGGCCGGTCTAATGCTCACATTAAAGGAGATTACCAAAGAATTGGAGATGTTATGCTAAAGAACATTCAGAGTATGAAGGTAGGCATGATTCTATAACTATTAAGCTTTGCCGCGGATCAATATTAGCGTGCTTTTCATTTTTATATGATGTTGCCTCTTGTGCTGGTTTGTAGTCAAGGCTTATAAAAGTTTCCTTTGATGAAGCACTTGGTGAGCCCTGAGATTTCAGAATTGTAGGCTGATTTTGTATTGTCCACCCCCTTTCCTCAGTCTACTCTCCAAATATAGGAACAACGAACAGAAAAGTTCAGGAACATTTTACTTCCAGTTCTTTTTTCTTTCAAATAAGGCGGCAAAACACCGGAATTTGTATGGCCGAAGAGACTGTTCAGACGCCGACTGTGCCTACTTGTGCGTGCCAATATAAGCGTTAAGGTATTGCAGGAGTAGTGACCATAGCCTGCATATTGATTTGATTTGGGAAACTTACATCTCTGCCTTATGGTGCCAAGTTAGATGAAAGCTTTTTTGAAAGCAAATAGTTGCCTTTGATCCCTTTAAAGCTAAAAGCAAAAATACAAGTATGAAGTGTAAATCTAGGTGGAAGGTTCACCAGACTTCTGCAGCTGTTCTAAATCTGGCCAGAGTAGTATTTTCGATGCTCTGCGTTAGTGAACAAAGAGCGTGGAAGGCAGGCATGGGAGCCTGTGAAAACCCTTCGGACATTTACAGCATGGATGGGTAACACACAGCTTGGCTTATTAATGTAGCTATGCATCCAGGTCAGTGTGTGGCAAGCCGTGGCACTGCACCTTCGCCAGGTGGATCTCAGAGTGCTTTTGAAACTATCCGATAAATTTTTCCTCGGTGATCGCCACTTGGGCATTCTGCAGTTAGTAAATGGAGCGACCTTGAGTCCTTGGCTGGAGGAAAGAGCAGTTTAATCTTTACAGCTCTCCTGAGACATTCGTTAGTACTAGGCTTAATTTTCTGAAGGACAGAGAGGGATGAAAAGAGGTTAAGTGATGTCCGAGTGATAATACAGCAAATCAGAAAAAGAGAATGTAGAAGTCTTGATTTGCAGCTGCCACACAGACAGCTCTGTCACCAACAAGGTGGCATTACCATCTCTGCAGTGTACTTAGCAGGAACTGCCTTTTCCCCTCGAGACACAATTCCGAGGCATTGGAAGAAACACAGGGGGAACGTTTCTATCTCCACCCCTGCTCTCAAGAAGAATGCGCCTTTTCACCAACAGTTTTTGGAACCTCAGCTTGTGACAGACTCTGCTTCTGCTCTTGGTACCTTGCAACATTAAACTGTCTGTCCTTCACTGTCTGCAGGTCCTTCCGCAGCACTAGTTTAATGGCAGCGTACAGTCCTCCCTGTAACTTAGACCTGTCAGTGTGCTTTCACCCTCACCATTCTCCCTCTTCCATTAGAGGATTCTGTTGCCTTTGCTGTGAGAACCACCACCGCCGATAAGCACAGACACGCAGAGGAAAGAGGCAAAACCCAGTTTGACTTAAAGAACTGCACAGGAAACAATGAAGTTAGTTAAAACTCCACATATTTGTCAGGAGACCTGTTACAAAACCTGAAAACTGACGCTCCTTGTTTAATTAACATAGGAAAGAAGTTAAGAGCGAGTAATTAATGGGCAGCCTCTGATGTAGCCCAGAGAGTCTGCTGTGTCTTTGCTTGAGTTACAGACTTGTAAAATGAGTATGCAGTGTATGGAGGAAGCGGCTCAGCTGTAGGGAAGGTATATTTCTGGTAAGGAGGTCACAAATCACAGGAGAAGAGGAGGCGATTGGGAGCATGTGAAAAAAGCACGAGCTTGAGAATATGCCAAACTGTCTTCCCAAGTCCACTTAACGTACGCATTCAGTTTCTTTTTGTTGCTGGTTAATATTCTACTGGGTACTGGGAGACGGGTTTTTTTGCTGCTCAGAGAAGCTCTGTGCATCCCGAAGAGCCCGCTTACCTTTTGCAGAACACAAATGAAGCCCCTGTGTTAACTGTTCAAAAAAATACCGCTGAATTGTTTCAAATGGGACTCCTGAGCGTCTGCGATACTGAGACCTAAATGAGGTTGCGTATTTCACGCAGACCTCATTCACCTGTGCTGGTGCGTAACTCCCCTGCTGCCAGTGGGATCATCTTAGGGACTGCACTAAGGAGAAGAGGACATAATCCAAGAACGTAGAACTGTAACATACCCGTTTCTGTCGGACAACTCCTCTATTTTTGTGCTTGTTTGGATTCCCAGAAGATGCAACTTCTCATTAATAATAGGGGAGCAGAAGCTACAAGTCCAGTTGCTTGCATCTCAGTTGCGCCAAAGCATCTAAGGGAACTGGGGCAACTAAACCCTTCATCCTGCTAGAAAATCCCATTTAATTTCCTGGCTCCCCATTCGCATTCTCTAGCTCTCTCCCCATTGCACCTACACTTGCATGAGCTATGTTGGTGTTATCTCCTTGCCTTTGGATTTCTCACTGATATGAGAGCTAGTTTTGTTTACGCAGGTACTTTTGTTTTACAGGGAATGCAGAGGGGGTGGTGGGGCTACGTACTTCAACCAAGTCATGCCATTTCTCCTTTTCAAGTGAATCTCAGAACCATTGTGTTGCGCAGTGATTTTGTTAGCAAAATCCCCACTGCTGTGCTAGTTGGATTTTTTTTACTGGAATGGGTTCAGGCTGGGTCATGTCTCACAGTGATTGCTAATAGCTCTACCACATGCTTTTTCTTTCTTTGTGTGTATAAGCAACTGACAATTCACCTGTGGAAGCACAATGAGATTTTAATTGAGTTGGAGAATGGGATCAAGAACTCTCGCAAGCTGGAGAACTTTTGCAGGGATTTTGAGCTACAGAAAGTCTGCTACTTGCCTCTCAATACCTTCCTTCTCAGACCGTTACACCGGCTAATGCACTACAAGCAGATAATGGAGAGGCTTTGCAAACACTACCCTCCAAGCCACATAGACTTCAGGGATTCAAGAGGTAAGTAAGAGGAAAGACACCAGTTCCTAGAGCTGGGGAGTGGCATCCGAATCCACTAGAGGTGCATGGCTGGACAAAAAAAAAAATAATCTTTTTTATAAGCCTACACTGAAAGAGGACTGAGTTGCAAAATCCAGCATTCGGAAGACCAGAAATGGTAGGATTAAGGTTGCTCTTGTATACACATTACGCCACAGTCTGGACAAGTACTTGGAAAACTGCTGGGGGTTATTAAGCACACAGAAATGACATGCAGTTCAAGAAGTGGCTTGAACTGAAAATAGTTGGGGGGTTGGGAGAGAGCACAGGGAACATACCATATGTGCTTGTCTTGTTCCCAGCTTTCCCTAGAGATCTGCTAGGAACACAGAATATTGGCCCAGGTGAACCCTTGGACTGACCCAGTGTGGTGGCTGTTATTATGTCTTTAAGTGTTATTTGTCTTGATGTGTTATTTTCCAGACATATGGTTTGTTCTGTTACCATTCCCGTGGAACCATTCCATTTCAAAGCTACCAATGGTTGTTTTTTTTTTTTCCAAACATGAAGACATTTTCCTCCTGTTGTCTGAACTCACTGCCTGCTATTTCTTTTTGATTATTTGTTTTCCTCCTTTCTTACCCCTATCCCCCACCCTCATTGTAAGCTATCCACATTTAAAGATACCAGTGTTATCTATAGAGTTACCACTCAGCACAGAAGGACTTGGGCGGAGAGCAGTGCTCGGCTCCCAGCTGTAAGGTGTTAGCTGAGTTAGCTGGATAAGTTCCCTCAGATGCCATGCGATGAGACCCACGGCAGACAACGCACAAAATGTGGAGGTAACTTGACCTGTGGCACTAGGTAATGCCACAGAGGTCTGTGGCACTGAAGTGCTGCGTGACACAGATGTTTGCCTAAGCGTAGCTACTGCCTGAATGATCTCAAGGAATGCAGCGCGTCGTGCCTGCGTTTCTTTTAGCCAAGGCGAGATGATGAGGATGAGGTGTCCGTTCCCACCTCCCCAGAGAGTGCAGGAGCCATAGAGGTTCGATCCCTGCTCACCTTTTGAAATGGCTACACAGGATTCAGGGGTGAAAATAAGAGAGCATGAGAAGGACAGTGTGGCTCTGAGGCACCATCACTCTGGGATCAGTCCCTTACTAAGGTGTTTACCGTTTTTTGTTAAAGCTCAGAGTGTAAAAGAACAAAAAAAAAAAAGGAGATCTGGATGTGAATCCCAGCAGAAAGCACAGGTCTCCCACTGACAGGTGGATGAACTGTGTGCTGAGCAACGATGTAAGAAGGAAGAAAGAACCACTGTTGCTTTTCCCTGTATTTTTTTTAACACAAATGGCTGTAACTGCTCTTCTAGCACTCAGGTCAGTCCGTGTGTTGGGCCCATTCAGAGGCTGCCCGTCCGTTCAGGTGTATCGAGGTGTATCGAGGTCGATGCTCACGCACATGAGGGCACAGGGAGCCAGTCCCTGAGCTGGTCCCCCAGAAAAGATCAAGTGGTGAAGTGATTTTCAGGTTAGATCTCTGAGTTGACTCATTGCATTTGTTGGCACAGCAAAAAGACAAGACGCGGGAAGCAGATCGGCAGCTGCTGCCAAGCGGGGACTTCATAGTGCCCGCTTCCTCCTGTATCCCGCCTGCTCCTTCTGCACACAGCAAAAATCCCCTTCCACAGTGGAGATTTTCCTTAGGGAAATCACTCCCAGGTCTTTAGTCACTCATTGTTTGTAGTATCTCTGGAGAGAAGGGAGTAGAGCCGTGATGCGACTTAGCGACACGCTGCCCTTTTAGTTGTTCTAATTGCTGGGACTGAGGGCAAACCCCAAGATTACTGTGTTGGCCGTCTGAAATGATACACTGCCATTTCCTGGTGTTTTCAGGTAGGGACCTGACCCAGTGTACTGCAGGTAGGGGAAAAACGCATTTTTTTTCAAGGATAAAGAAGATCCTTAGATTAACTGGAGATGTAGGAAACGAAGTCCCTCAGGAGAACCCATTCATTGGTCCTCTGAATTAACTCGAGTATTCCTACAAAGTTCCTGTGGCAAAAATAGAGCAAACTTTTGGTTGAGGAAATAGACCGTCTCTTCATTACAGCACTCCGCCCTCTCCCCTCCTCTCCATAAGATGATATTCAGAGTTTGTGCGTTTCTCGGTCTGTCTGAGCAGCTTTACACTGTGAAGGAGAAGGGTAACACAAGAAGGGTCATGTTCATCAGCTGGGTGCCGCGGACAAAAGCTGTTATTCTTTTTGAACATTCTTGTAAATTTTTAATAAGTGTTTTACGGTTTTGTCTATCTAGCTGCTTTGGCTGAGATTTCTGAAATGGTGGCTCAGCTCCATGGCAATATGATAAAGATGGAGAATTTCCAGAAGCTGCATGAACTCAAGAAAGACTTGATAGGCATAGACAATCTGGTGATCCCAGGACGGGTAAGTAGCGGAATTGTGATCAAGGTCTGGTACAATTTCAAAGCATTAGGTATGTTTTAGAAACCTATTTCATAGGAGCAGCTGTGAAGTTGCATTTCTGCATATGAACCTTTTTCTCTCACCAAAACCTATCAAATGTAAACCTAATGATACCATAGAAAACAGCAGCCTTTAAAGTGGGAAGAAGCAATCACCTTTATTACCTTTTTTACTGATTTTATTAGGCTTATCTTATGTATAGATTTGGACGGTTGTAGGCAATTCCAAACATCTATTACAACAGAGGCGGTAAAAATGTAATATTTATCACAGCATTGAGAGCTGGAGCAGTTGCACTTTTCCTCATTTCTTGCTGCTCTTAATTTATTTATTTTTTTTTCAACTCTCGATGCCAGAGTGTAGCAGATTAAAGGAAAGTAAGATATTTGTGCTGGAGGACCTTCAGCCCTTTCACAATGCCTCCCTTTGAAACTCATGGCCCTGGGGACAAGCAGTCTCTTTAGTCTACATGTAATGTTAGGCAATAATTTTTGAGACAGTGTTGCCTTAAGTAAACACTTTTAATTGTGTTATAAAAATGCCAACATCTCTTTCCTATTTGTCATGCTTTTTTTTTTTTTAAATGGAGGCTTTTTGCAGAATAAACGAGCCTTAGTGTAATATTTGTAGCCTTTTATACTCCTCTAGGTGCACGTATCTCTGCATGCAAACTTGAGAGTTGTCTGTTGTTGAAGTCATTTCCACCCCACTCCCCTGACTTTTCTGTGTGATACACAAAAACGGTACTCGCGGCAACCGAAATGCAGGGGGAAAACGCATCGCTAGACCAGGAGACAGCTTGGGAAAAAAGATGAGTTTTGCATTGAACTGCAAATAAGGCAGCGCTTGAACTTGCCCTGTAGCCCGGCTGCCCAGCCCTGACACATTCCTGCAGGATGGAGGGACCACGGCTCAGCGAGAGCCACAGCCTGGGGTCTCCTTGCCGGGCCATGTCCCTCTCTAGTGCCACAGCAGGGTCACGGCAGAGGGGCAATCTGCTGTGAGCTCTCTAAGGTCTAATTCATTTGAGGGTTCAAACATTTAGAAAAAAGGGGGTGATGTGCCATTGGGAAGGCAGCACTGAGCAAGGGTATTTCTCGATTTGTGGCTGTCCCTCGCTTCCTCACTTTGCCTCTTCCTTGTCTCCCAAGCAGCTGCTCCCAAGCTCATGCCTCCTTCCAGCGACCACAGGCCGTTCACTTCCTTGGCAAGCCCCTCACACATTTCACAGCCTGCGCATCTCTCTATCGCATGAAATTAAATGCTGTCATCGGGTGTCTCTGCTACCCTATTCTATTTAAAGACAGAGCAATCTTCCCCTCCTAGGAAGTTCAAGAAAAAGGCAGACGAGGCGCAGAGGTTGTTTGCCTGCCAAGTCAAAAAGCACTGGCCACCACGCTCTGGCACGTGCCCATGATGTCGCTGCTTTGGCCGCTCTTCTAGCTCCAGCTGAAGTCCCAGCTTCAGCTGAAGTCCCTGCTCCGGCGCTGGCCGGGCTGGGAGGCACATGCCACTGTCACACATGGCTGGGTTTACCCGAAGGTGGTGGAACGGCACGTCTCGAAAGAGAGGTCTCATGTTAGGCTGGTGATGCAGCTGTCCTGAAGGGGGCTGTTGGTAACCATCCTCTTCACGTTGCCCCAGTCTGGGATCTGTGCTGCCACCGAGCTGGTTCCGATGTAGGACATTAAAACGTCCCGTGGTCAGCTGCGCTTGCAGATTGCGGCGACCTGCAGCCCTTGATTCGTGTGTTCAAATGGCGCTTGTCGTGGTGGTGCTAAGCCTGCTGGTGACGGTTAGGTGGTACTGTATAAACAGGAATTAATATTCTTTGGTGGCTGACAACAGCTTCCAGTGGCCTCTCTGGTAACGTGAGCCTTACTGTGGTGTAGGGATAACCACCTCTAGCCACTTTTTCCACCCCTTAGCCCTTACGCAATGCGGGTAGGGGGACTGGTCACCTCACAGCAACCCTAAGGCGACTGGAGTTTCTTTTGGCACAGATTAATTAACCTTCGCCAGCCTGTTTATTGCTAAGCTGCAGGTGATTCTGATGTTTTATGTGCCTTCTACATGCACAATTATGAGTAGAATAACCTTCAAAAGACTGTTATAAATAAATATAAACCTTTTGTCAGAAGCTGGAGGGAGTGGCTGAAAAATGATATTTTCATAGGTTTCAGGTAAGTGGTAGGGTGAGTTATGGTATAGTCCACAGTAAGCCCAGGAAATCCAGCATTTTGAACACTTCAGATGTGCTACTTTTCCTATAATTCCATCCCCAAACATTCTTAAACAGTTTGATCTGAACTAATGTACTGCATTATACGACATGGACAGTACTAGGATAACTCGCGCTGCCAGACAGTTTCCGTCTTTTTCTGTTGCCGGTGGTGATGTTGATTTGTGTAGCTGATTTTACATCTCAGTGAAGAGCTGTGTAGCCGTACGCACAACAGAAGCTTCCCAGTGGCCAACCAATAACGCACAGGCCAACTTATCATTAGTTTTGACATCATGTGGACCATGAAAAATGCTCATTCAAAACTGATGAAAGAGGGAGGTGTCTGAAGGAATCAATGTTAGGTAAAGAAAATTTTGCTTAGCTGAGTTTTTTTAAAGGCTATGAAGGGGTATATCCTAAAGACAGTTACGAATTGAAAGAAATTATCCTATAAATAAGATTTTTAACATATTTAATCAAGAAAATAAAAAGTCTTGGTGACTGGTAGGCAAGTCAGTCCTATGACCAAGTAGTCATATTTATGTTTGCATAATAAAAAATCATCATCATTTTTGCAGAAGATACATATTTGTTTTGTATTTGTTTCCTACAGGAGTTCATTAGACTGGGCAGTCTTAGTAAGTTGTCTGGAAAAGGTTTACAGCAACGGATGTTCTTTCTGGTAAGCAAGGATACAATTTTTCTTTATATAATGAAATGTAACTGTAGGCAACTATTAGGCAAACTGTTAGACTTGAATTGTGAAATACTGTAAGTATTTTTAAACAGCCTTATTTAAGTTAACGTAATACATCACCTGTCTAGCTGGTTGTCAAGAACGTATGTTTCTGTCCAAACCCAATATTCTCTTTTTAACTGCTTTTTACAAAGATAAGACTATTTATTTTTATATGACACTCTGAATATCATGATAAAATAATACCTCCTAGCACATTGCCTTAAATAAAAGCAGAGTCATTATAAAATGAAAAGTGGCACCAGGGTTAGTGATCAAGTCCAGAAGAGAAGACGAAGAGTAACCCCTGGTGATAGGAATGACAATCCGCGTAATACTCTCAGGACACATGTACAGAAGAATCAAGTTCCTCCACAAAGGATCCAGTTTCAGCCCATGAAGGCCCAGCATGTTGGTGGACCTGCCTTTACCTGGAGATACATTTTGTAGGTCTTGCACTAGGAAAGGTTATCTCCTCCCACCATCACTCGCAGCGTTGTCAGGTTACGGCGGTCCCCCTCAGTCTCTGCTCCAGGAGAGCTGAGCAGGTGGTTCCTCCTCTTTTCTTGCTGGCCAGCTGACTTGCCCCCAGGCCCCCCATCCTGCTGCTGCTCAGCCCTTGGTGCTGGAGCACTGGGGCTGGTGTTATTTATTAGAATTTATTATTAAAATCTGCCCAGCAGAGTGCACAGATTTTCTAGTCCAGTGTCACAGGGCGAAACATGAAAGAGCCAGTGCAGCGTGTCAGGAAAATACTTCCTTGGCTTCTTGTATGTAAAAGGTGAAGACAGCAGGTGTGTAGACAAGCTTGTGAGTGCACTAGGTTTTACAAGGTGTTTGACTTTTAATCTTTCAAAATGAGCCAAAGGTATAAGCGCTAAATCTACAAGGGTAGGATTATCCTCTGCCTTTAAAGGCACTAAAGAGGAAGGCTAGTGAATGTGGTGCCTATTTTCTTACAATTCTTGTTCCGAGATGATATCTCAATATTATACCTCTATAGAACATTAAAAATGGAGACTAGACTCACAAGCCAGTTGCACTGTCAAAGAAGTTTTTGGTCTGTCTCCAGCAGCATAATCTTTTTGGAGATAAAATCCCAAGTCAGTGTACTGGGACTCCAAATAGACGTGTAATCGTTGGCAAAATTAAATCCCCCTCTAGTGGCCGATCCACGTAGCTTCATGAATTCCTGTTGTCAGGTTGTAGACGTCTTTGGGAGAGTTCTGTTTCACACCACAGAGTACGATTTTTTTTCCTGATGCGGCTGCCTTGTTTGACCCAGGTGGCACAGTGAAAATATGCCATTCATATGATGGCAACAGAACGCGGATGGTCATTTGACGTGCTTTTGGCAACTGGTGCTACATGCAGGAAGCTCCACACATCGAGATACTTCATCTCTTCACCTTGATGGTCCTAACCTAAAGCCACCTACCTTAAAAACAGGTCTCCCAGCTTCCTTCTGAGTACGGGGAGTAATAGGTAGCCACTTAGTAAGAGTTAAGCTGGACACCCCTCTCTCGGGCGTGCTCGCTTATCTCTCCACACAAATCAGAAGAAAATACGGGTGAAGCACACTTAACCTTCCATAGCTTCAAAGTGCGGCAGAGTGTGAAATGTACCACTTGGTTTCACTGCTGTTGTGGCTTGGTAGTTCTGACCCGGAGATCACAAAGGGGACAGTAGAAAACATCCCGTGGAAAATTGTGGGAACGTGCCTGAGGCTAGCTGGGAAGGAAGGCAGGGAGAGTAGCAGGGGCTAATACGAGGTGCTGGAATGTTGTTGAAGGCAGTATTTTGGATTCGTGCATTAGGGCTGCCACACAAACAGTCAGCCAGTACTGGCAGCTTTCCCGTATTTACCATTCTGACTTCTTTTTCTGCATCCATACATGCCGACGTCATTCTAATAATGCTTATTCTTGCTTTTTAGTTTAACGATATTTTATTGTACACAAGTAGAGGCCTGACAGCATCAAATCAGTTTAAAGTCCACGGGCATCTTCCACTGTATGGCATGACAGTAAGTATTGTGAGAACTTAATTCATGATAAAATGGCCATTTGTGTCCCCTCTGAATTGGGTAATTTCTGATGGGGCTGTGTTGGGTTTGGCATGCAGCTTTCGACACAAAGGTGATTATACAGTAAAAGGCGGGGGGGGGGGGGGG
>VXBH01003392.1:53840-65920 GCA_013400035.1 Rynchops niger
AAAAAAAAAAAAAATCATCAATTTCTTCATGAAAAACAAGGCAAAAATGCTCTCTTAGCTACCAAAATAAGCAGCACCTGAATATAGCCTTGGTGCAAAAAAACCCAAGGTAAACCTCTGAGTAATACTGCGAAGAAAAACAAGCCACCTAATCAGCTGTGTGTCTAACTACCATTACTCTTTCCAAGAACTCTAAAACCATAAATCAGCTATCTAGGAACACTCACAAAACAGTGGAAATTTCAGAATTTCCAAGAAGTAACTTTTTTCTGGGAAGACCATTCGTAAGAAGCAGCATACAACACGCAGGGGCTCAGTTTTGGTCTTTCTGTCCAATGTCTGTCACTTTCAGTAAAGAGATGCACAGATTTAGGCAGCAAGACCAAACACAGAATCTACGGATAATTTTTCTTCTACCCTGCAAGACGTATCATTTTAACAATAAAAATAGGCATGATGAAGAAATACTTGCCACTGTCTCAGAGCCATCATCTTACTGAGATATTTCAGAATAAATGTAAGTAATAAGGATTTATTTGTGTGAGCATTCAAACATGTTTAGGTGAAAAGAAGATTGTGTCTGAATTTCAGTACAAGCTTCACAAATAGCTATTACTAAATAGCTATTACTAAAATTGAACAATATTCACAATTTGCATTGACACAATTTAAAATTGATCTCATTCTTTAGGAAAACCAATAATTTAAGTTTAAAGCTTTGAGAGACAAGGTGTATTAAATTTAAAACAACCAGAAGTAGTACCATAATTAGAAAGTCACGCTCAGAATATAGATGAAAAAGGAAGTACTGGAGAAACAGAATAAAATTGTGTCTTTGCTGAGGTACGAACAGAAGGTTCCATAGTACAAGATTAACTCTTTCAATGGCAAATTCTTCACATACAAAAAAATCAAACCAAGATTCACTTATCACATAATTCAAAATTTACACGTAATAAAGGCAAGGCAATACTCAGTTATGGCCTG
The DNA here is from genome assembly GCA_013400035.1 of Rynchops niger. Taxonomy (NCBI): domain Eukaryota; kingdom Metazoa; phylum Chordata; class Aves; order Charadriiformes; family Laridae; genus Rynchops; species Rynchops niger. Next base: position 54,828 of record VXBH01003392.1, read on the forward strand.
TCAAATATTTACCCCACTAACATTATCTACAGAAGCACTTTACCATTTTGTACACAGTGATTCCTTATGCACGTTGAAAGGCTTTCAGTTAAAAAAAGACATTATATACATGTCTGTACACAATTCCCACAAACATACTCCATCTCCCAGTGGAATTCTTAAAGCAAGATACCTGAGGTTTCTCAATATCTCCAATTTCTCTATCACAAACCTAAATATACATTTCAGATTTTACAAAAAGACACCTCCCTGGAATATGTGCATTATCATTTAAAAAAAAAAATTATAGCTTTAAGGAGCTGAAAAAAGACTGCCTCCATCCGAGAGACTTCATTTTCACTCTTGCGCGTTTAAGAATGTCCTTCTAGCAAAGAACATTCCAGTGACAGGGGCAGAACAACATTAGGGTGGGTGCCTTCAATGCAGACACCACGCGATCTCTGTTGTCTTAGAAAAGTCAGGAACAGCACGTCAGTAGGATGAAGTACCTCCTCCAGCTAGTGAGTATCTGAAGAGGAAAAGAAATAGTTACTGTTGTGATCTTCGGAACAGTGTTCTACAACAAGCAGCAACTAAAAGTTACTCCATTTTATGCTACTGAAGTTCCAGCCTCTTTCCTTGCAGAATGACACCCACCGCCGCTGTCACGCTCTAAAGACAAAAGCCGTGGATGTGAACAACATGTAAAATACGCCCTACGAGAACATCGTTGCTTTTCTAACAAATAGCAACAACCTGCGTTCAAGTGTGTTACTGAGAAGTATATGATGATGTAAGAATTCCGTATACTGGAGGCAACAGTTAGTGCCTCAGTTTAGATTCCAACTTTCCTGCTTGGCAAGCTTATATCGTAATCTTTCAAAATATTACTGGGGCAGAAAAGCTGTATTTCTTGGTCTAAGCAGATTCTTAAATAATCCAAATAAAGAAGCATGCATTTTAATCATGTTAAGCTTTCAATAAACTTTATACAACATCAGAGATCAAAACTGGAGGGGGAAGGTAAATGGATTCACTCAAGTTATTGGGAAGGATATTCTGAGGGTCACAACTAATTCGTTCAAACTTGTGAAATCCAGTATTAGCCAATCCTAAGCTGAATGAAAATCCCAGAAACATGTTGTTGAAGAGCCACTTTCAGTAGTTAGCTATCAAATTGAGAGGATATTGTAAGCGGATGCAATGAATGACTTAACGATGTAACAGAGCATATTTCTTGTAATATTCAAACAAGAAGGAACTACCTTTTCAGAAGGTGACTAGCTCCGAAAATAGCTTTATCCATGAGGGATACCTACTCAACTACAGAATGGTTCAAACTCCTTTTTAGGCGGGGATCCTGCCCTTCACTTCTTTCACTCACTTTCTGGAAGGAGCACTAGTCATGCTCACATACTAGCTGAATGTCATGCCTGGAATACGAGGGAGTTCACCCAGATGTGACCCATCAACAAACGTTCCCTGTGAATATTTCTTTGTCTCCTCCGAAGAAAATGAAGTGCCCGCCTCTACTATTACTACATGACATTATGCATGAGAAAAACAGCAACAGTCCAAGGAAGCAGAACAGAAGGGAAACAAAATGCCAAATAGGTATATAAAGGGTTCTGAAATCTATCTCCTAGGACAAAAAACGATGACTGTTGCTTTCATGACAGAACAAGTAAGATCATCTCCAGCACCCACAGAAGTGCCTAGTGGAAATCCTGTCTCCACACGGTGATTTTCAGCTTCAATTGCAGCACCTGAAGTCTTTGAACTTCTCACTTCCAGGAAGGCCCAGTACCAGGCTCATAGAAACTTGACACTGAAATATTGAGCTGATGAAAGACGGGTCAGTTTTGGAACCCCTTAACGGAAACAAGCTGAGGTGGAAGCTCCAGAAACTCTTTCAAGCCTGCCAGGATCAACTAAAAGGAGAATCGGGACATCTGGCATCAAGGAGTGACCTTTTAGCACAAGAGATGCTGACTGGGCTTCATGCTTGACAGCCCAGAAAGCAAGAAACATGATTGCTTGCAGATTTCTTGGCACTGATCTTTACTGAATGACAAAGGGTCAGCCTGGCAATCCTCTGCTTTAAATTGAGAGGTGTGAATTCTTAAACTTTACCAAGCTGTGGTTAGAGACCGTGTAAGGGAGACACCTGCTCAGAGCGATCTTTTTCAAGGTAGCAGTCCATGATTAATCGTTGCCATGAATTTTTTTCTAGTACCAAGCAATCCAAGCTGGATGGTAGAGATTCACAACAGCTGTGGATTCCCGGATTCAAGGTTGTCTTTAAAGCCTCTTCAAGCAGTAATTCTGAAATTTATACCCCTGATCTTTTCTTGTGTAGTACTTCAAAGAACAGCAAATTGAGTGTTTGTTAAGTTCCTAACCTAGGCATCAGAAAATCTCTTATGAATTTTGGCCTTTTGAAGTAATACAAAACATTGGTTTTGAAGGTGCCACCAAGAGGCCACACAGACCATCTTTAATGAATGAACAAGGAAGCACTTACTATGTGACTGAAAGAAACACAAACTAACTGAACAATCCATTTATCAAAGGGGGTAAAAGAAATTAAGAGTGACACAGGGCATCCTCTGCAACACACACCCAGACGCTAAGAAAGCGTGAATGTCCCCTATAGGAACTGCAAAGGGAAAAGGCTGTCCGGTCTTATTTGACACGCAATATGCACACCAACAGCATGAACGTACGTATGGGCTATCACCTGGAGCTAGAAATTAGAACTGCTGATACGATTGCGGTTTTTTCCTACTAAGCAAACGATTGTACAAACTGCAAGCACAGGTGGTTTTTTCCTCTGTTATAAATAGAAATTAATTCTTTCAATTTAACACTAGTCAAATATTTGTAGAATCAGATCTGCAATTTTCTGTAACCCTTAGTGAAATAGTTTCATTACCTCTGAAGCCTCTGCACAAGGTGTGACACCATGTTATCTGCAATGCCCGGACAGGCCTCCTCAGCTAAATAAATAGCCTTTCTCAGTTCTTCTATGGAAGCTGTGTTGCCACCACACACTTCACTCTTCTCTTTCAACTGAAAAAAAAAAAAAAAAAACCCCAAGAAGATCTATATTAATAAGGTATTAATAAATACTTCTATAAACAATATAATGCAAAAGTTTGTTAGGAAGTGACCACCAGTGTTCACAACATCAGGATTTGACTTTCATTATACACCCTCACATCCTGAAGACTTTTTTCATCCTGAAGTTAGTCTTTGCGGTAGTTATCAGGATGTCATTCATCTTCACAAGCCTTCAATCACTCACATATCCTTTTCAGCGTGCTCACATTCAACAATTACAACAAAGGATCCCAAGAAAGATACACTATTTACCTGTAGTTGTTCCGTTTCAAGATGTACTCACTTTTTAGTATACATACTTGTACACGTATAGCTTATGCATATACACTGCAGGTGCACTTGTGCAAGCACCATTAGAAAATGTTTTCACCCTGTCATAGAATCATAGAATCGCTGAGGTTGGAAGGGACCTTTAAGATCATCAAGTCCAACCATTAACCTACCCTGACAAAAACCACTTCTAACCCATGTCCCTAAGTACCCCATCTACCCTTTTTTAAACACCTCCAGGGATGGTGAATCCACCACCTCCCTGGGCAGCCTATTCCAATGTTTAATAACCCTCTCAGTGAAAAAATGTTTCCTAATATCCAATCTAAACCTCCCCTGACATAACTTGAACCCATTTCCTCTCGTCCTATCACCTGTCACCAAGGAGAAGAGGTCAGCCCCCACCTCTCTACAACCTCCTTTCAGGTAGTTGTAGAGGGTGATAAGGTCTCCCCTCAGCCTCCTCTTCTCCAGGCTGAACAACCCCAGCTCCCTCAGTCGTTCCTCAGAAGGTTTGTCCTCCAGACCCCTCACCAGCTTTGTAGCCCTCCTCTGGACACGCTCCAACACCTCAATGTCCTTGTAGCGAGGGGCCCAAAACTGAACGCAGTACTCGAGGTGGGGCCTCACCAGTGCCGAGTACAGGGGGATGATCGCTTCCCTAGTCCGGCTCACCACACTATTCCTGATACAGGCTAGTCAACTCTGTTGACAGAGTACCCTGAGCACTCTCTCATCTCCCCCCTGAAGCAAAGGATCCCATCGTTAGGCAGGAAATGAGGGCTCAGAGGGAAGGTCTCAGCTCTTTGCTTATGTAGGAGCTGGTATAACATGCTGAGTATGGCTGGTAAAGTGCATTCTTTCTCAGAACTCACTAAAGAACATTCAAAAATCTTAGCAGGGTCTGAGCTTCCTTAGAAAAAATTGTCATGTTACTAGTAGTAAAGGGGGAATATGAAGACATGACCTTCTTCCAGGGACTAAACTTTTCCTAGCAGGTTGGAGGTCTGCATTTACAAGTTTCTCTCCACATGTACCACTACAGTTGCTGTCAAGAGCTGCTTTGCAGCATCCTCTGAAGAAGGACGGAATCAAAGTCATTTCTCAAGAAAAACCCAACAAACAAACAAACAACAAAAAAAAAAAAACCACAAAACAACAAACTCCTGGTGAAAAAAATACTCCAGTTGGAAGCTGACTGGGCTTACCGGTGCTTTGGACCGAAGAGCTTGATCTGTTTACACAGAACCGAAGAACAGCAAAATATTTTTCTACATATTTCTCTACAAATTATTCAATTAATTTAAGAGTTGTCTCTGAATGCTGGACCTATAGCCAGTCTGCCTTTACTACCAGCAATGAAGAAAGCTTAGCTTGAATAAATCAAAAGTTTGCGCCACTTTCTGGGATATAATGTGCGCACGCATACACTTTTGGCCCTACTTAAGTATAGCACAGGGGATTGTCACATGGAACATGCATGAGCCACAGAAAGCAGAATTAATAGATCAAGATGATTTTGAGTTCAGTGTAGTACAAGACATTCCAGAGGGAAAAAAGTGGCAGTGAAGTTCTCCTGAGATGTTCCAGCACTAAAACAGCTTTTCATGACTTTCTGAAGTGGACTTTCAACAGGTGTCAGGAACTACAGCTCATGAGTTGCCATCAGCATTGAGAAAAGGTTTTTCTTTGAAAACGAGTCCGAGTCCTTCCAAGGGGAAACATAAAGGAATCACAGAATGGTCAGAGTTGGAAGGGACCTTAAGATCATCTAGTTCCAACCCCCCTGCCATGGGCTGGGACACCTCCCACTAGACCAGGCTGCCCTAAGCCCCATCCAGCCTGGCCTTGAACACTTCCAGGGATGGGGCATCCACAACTTCTCTAGGCAACTTGTTCCAGTGCCTCACCTCCCTTACAGTAAAGATTTTTTTCCTAATATGTAATCTAAATCTCCCCTCTTTCAGTTTAAAACTATTACCCCTCTTCCAATTGCTCCACTCCCTGACAAAGAGTCCCTCCCCATCTCTCCTGTAGACCCCCTTTAGGTACTGGAAGGTTGCTATAAGGTTTCCCCGGAGCCTTCTCTTCTCCAGTCTGAACAACCTCAACACTCTCAGCCTGTCCTTGTAGCAGAGGTGCTCCAGCACTCTCATCATCTTCATGGCCCTCCTCTGGACCCGCTCCAGAATAAATAATCATTATTCTAGTTCCACATTTAGCAATGGCTTATAGGTATGTTAAGGCACCCTCCTGAGAGTAACTCAGGTCTCAGTAAAAAGGAAATCAAGAGGACTGCATACAACAGCTGAGGTACAACCACAGCAGTAGGAAGGCTTCTGCACTCTTGTTTGGCTGCTGCTTGTGTTCTTTTTTCATTACATTCAGGATGCCCAAGAGTAAGATCTCGCATACAAAGCATAGGTTGCAGGAAGACACAAATGCCTTTTGTTTTCCCAGTAATAACTAACCCTTTCTTAGTCTAAACTGGGAAGTCACAGCTTGAGGACAAGATGATAGAACTAGATGATAGCGGGAACATTACAACAAAGAACACCTCTGGATCTCCTGTCTTCAAAAAGGAACCCAGAATGAGTCACTGCTTGTGGTACTTGGCCAGTGTCCTCTGATAAGAAAGAAACCACATAAGGGTGGTACCCGGTCACTGAAGATCACAAATAACTGTCAAGCATGACAACTTTGTTCACTTTCAGGATCCGTTTTGTTTTCTGGTTTTTGGGGCGTTTGTTTTGTTTGGGGATGGGTGTTTGCTGTGTTCTTTTACTTTTAATTGCTTTGCTGAAGTACACCAAGCTTCAGACTACCAACAACAACACACAATGGCAGGGCCTCACAGCTGAGCAAGCCTCTTCAGCCAAGGTTCCTAAGCTGTATCAGAGTCCAACCAAAGAAGGATGCAAAGCACAATCTTCCTCTGTAAGATTACCTGGGGACAGCAGTTGGTTTTTACTCCTGTCTTCTGCGCCAAAAGCTTTGAAGCCTCTATGACAACAAAAAGCTATGAACGGCCAGCTTTGCTCTTTTTGGAGCTAGCAATAATTCCTGAAGGCGCAGGCATCTGTGGTTTGATGTATGTAACATAGGGCTTCCTTTAAACAGCAGAGTCAGTAGCCATGCCCATAAGAAAAAGGAAACCCTGCAATGAGATCCTGGAAGACTTTGGGAAAGTTACGGCTATCCACCAGAAGTTGCATAGAAGAGGAGTCTAAAGTATGGACCAAAGAGCAGATACCAGACCAAAAATCTTCTCCCATAGCATGAAAAGATACAACAAATGTGTGAGGAAAAAATTTTCTGTAGCCTCTACACCCTACAGAGGGAAAAGTAAATGGCAATCTTAATAAGGACTGCAGTGAAAAATGTTTGTGGTGCTGCAGTAGTGCTAGGGGAATCATACACCCACAGGCATCAGCAAGAGGCAATTAAAAGAATGGGCTTGAAAATGAAAATGGGAAGCAAGAAAGGCAAAGAATGACACAGCAACTAGTCAGCAACAGCCTGGGAAAGAAGAACCCAGAGCAGAGATGTCAAGAAGACAGGTAATAAAGGGCATGGTGGAAAGAAAATGAAAAATAAAGCAAGGATAAGAACGGAGGACGGAGAGTGGAAGACAGTGGATGCAGGACCTGTATCATGCTTGGTATTGGAAAAGGAGAAGGAAGACCTAAAGGAGATGCACAGCAACCAGAAAAATGTTTGGGAGATGGAAGGGTAGGGAATTGAAAGCAAATTCTCAAGCAAAGGCAAGCGAGTGGATAATGCATCAAGAACTACAATGGAAAACACACCAAAAAAAAATCCCTGTTAAAAGTGTTTTTCCACTTTACAAAGGAGAATGCCAGGCTGACTTAATACTCGAGTCTGAATAACCAATACAGAGATCACCCCCTTTAAATAGGTTTAATGGCTTTACTGCACTCAATATTCTTCATGAGCAGTGTGCAAAATTCCATGATAATCCTCTGAAGCAGAACTTTATTCATTAGAACAAAATTAAGACATCGTCCTCATCCTTTTATTAAAACAATTTCTCTAACTTTACTTCTCTAACAGTTGCAATTTTGAAATTGTTATTTGAATTTAAAAAATTCCTATCAAAGCTAGGGTGAGAGGGGAGTTTTTGTTTCTTAGAGATCTATCAACTTTTTAAAGTAATCACATCTTCATAAGTATCTGGCTTCCCCTTCATCTGATTTTTTTTTTTTAAGTTGTTTTTAAGTATTTGGAAAAAACAAATATAAAAAAATATGAAATTCAGAATGGGAATAAAATAGAGTTTTCAACACTGAAATGCAAAAGTTCAGTTCTTGCTGATCTGGTCCACAGCCATACCTTGGAAAACTGAAGAACTTTAAATGTGTAGTAGATAAAATGACAGATGAAGAGCTACAGCAGTGTCCAAAAATTGGAATGCTGCAATTCAAACATTTACATACCTCTTTGTTTTTCACATTCATTGCTTTAGGCTAGTATGGTTGATGTTGCTAACATGCATATGAAGTACTGTTAGAAGGAAAACAAAGATGTCAAAAGCAGACATGCTTGAAAGCAAAGGGTACAGCTAAAACTGTAACACATCGAGTTCCAAACTGCTTGTAGAAGTCTTAAGTGTCATTCATCATATTTTTCTATTTTTCAGAGATATAAATCCTGGAATTGCCAAGTTTTAAAGCAATAACTTACCTCTGCAAATAAAGGGGATATAACTGTAGACAGGCATTGGGATAGAGGCCTCTTTGGGATATCCTTTTCCTTTAAAGAAAACAAAATTCTGACCAATTTCATTTCTGAAAAAACATCCTCATTGTATTCTGTTTCTAATTAAAGAAAAAAATAGTTCCAATATGCTACACTTTAAAAAAAAAAAACCTGTTTCTATGTATATACAAATATGTAAAGTGTTCTACAACAGACTATTCCAAAGCACTGTGGAAAATGGAGGCTGAATTAAAATTTGAGGCTGCAGCACCTCAAATACCTGTAAGCTCAAAATTAAAATAATAAAAAAAAAAAAAAGAACAACAAAAACCACACACAACACTAAACAAAATCCCCATAATCGTACTGAGCATGTACTAAATCATAGACATGCTGATATTTACTAGGTTTGTCTCATAAGATACAATATTTTTCTTATATTTCTCCAGTTCTGATAAAAGCACCTACACAGAATTTTCAGAGACACAGGCTGCAGGAAATAGAATGCAGCAGCTCTAAACATCCCTTATTCTAGTATGGGGGGTTTTTTTGGACATTCTATTCCATGCTACATTGTAGTCTTTTTTTTCCTAAAAGACGAGAATGCCTTCCCCCAAATCCCAGCCTAGTTTTGTATTGTACTGCTTTAAGTTTACTTTATAGAAGGAAGATTTTTAAAATAAAATATTGCCTGGTCTTCCTCCAGTGCCAACATTTCACAAACTACCAAAATATTTTGGTACATATTTCATGAACTACAGAAAAAGGACATGCTTACAAAATACCAAAACTTCAAGACTTGCTCAAAATGTTTTGTGAAAGGCAACTGTAGAATATACATTTTTAGCAGCATTTCTGAAAGTTTTACCATTTAAATGCTTTTAAAAGGTATAAAATAAAAATCACCCCACTAATTATTAAAGCAAGAATTATTTCCTGGTAATAATACAGTCAATATTTTGAGCACCTTATTTCTTTGCAACTCCAAAGGCTGGGCTGCTCCGTTCTCTAGATTCTTGGGGTCTTTTTCTCTTATTGTGAAGATCCATTCTCCTGAATCACTCCCCCCTGAAGCCTGGCCATCTGGTTCACTTCAAGGAGGGGCAGGGGGGCGGAAAAAAAAGTTTTATTACCTACACCTTATTGTCCATGTTCATTGAATATACACGCTAAACATAAAAGCTACAGTCAAGACCAAAACCAATATTCTGTTCTGCAAGCCAATAAGTATAAAGACAAGTATGAAAAGTGATGTCATTTACCTTCTGGGGAAATTTAAAAAATGAAACCAAGATGCTTCACTAAATGTTAAATTAACTTCAAAAATAGAGGCAGTACAGATTGAAAACGTTTTCCCAAGTTACATAAACAAGTAACATGAAGTGTTTTATTGCTATCTGAAAACTGGCTTTAGCTTGCCAAATCAACTTGCCCTATTATCACATCTAATACAAGGGCTGCTGTGGAAGCAGCGGAGGGGAAAGCAGGCTTAGACATTACATTAAATTGTCTCACAAGCACTCAATAACCACGCTAGTTCCACTACACTACTATGCCAAGCTAACAAAGCTGGTCTGATGTTCCACAGGAACAATGAACTGTAACCTCAAAGGTCAGTTAGTAACTGGATCTGAGACCAGTTTCAGGACTAGTAATGTATGCTCAAATCAGACCTGGTTTGGGGCTGGAACTGTAAGCACTGGAAGGCTTGAAGCCATTAATAATGTAGGACAAATATACAGCTGTAATGGCAGCCAAGAAATTATAACCAGCCTGATACTTGCCATTAGCACACAGACTGGAATTGCAGAGAATAGTATTGTTTTCTTTATTATGAGGAATTTAATCCATTTGTGAATAAACTGTGGCAATCCCTTCACTTGATTTTCAAAAGTGTGTAATCTGATGACACCCACTATTTTCAAAATTACTTTTGGACTAACCAAATTAATTTTTTAACTGAGTCATAACTATTCGTAACTTGGTTTCCTAAGGAAACCACCTCATGAACCTATTGAGCAGCTCCATCAAAATTTGATGGAAAGAAGTAAAAATTGGAAAGGGAAGAAATCTGGAAGTATTTAAAAAAACCTCTCCTTTTTCAATAAATAACTTGACATTTCATGACTATCATGATGTAATGGCCCAATCTTCCTGGACGGATAAAAAAAAAAAAGAAAAAAAAAAAGACTTCTCATAAAAAAACTAGGTAATATGGTTTGTACCCCAAAACCCCATTATCACAGAAGCATTGTCCACTAACCTTCTCTTACATGCAAGGTTGCGCTTCTGCCTTTTACTCAGATAGCCAAAATGAGGGACAACCTGCCACCAAGGAGGCAACTCCCTTCCTGAGGTGGCCAGTTGTATGCACAGCACAGTGCATGTGCACACGGCTACCTGGCCATGCAGGGTGAAGCCTACCTTCTGCTTGTACAAGAGGAGTAAGAGTTGGCCTTATGTCTAGGAAGGACCCTAAACCCTACATAAAAAGAGAAAGTAGTATAACATGGGCTAGAACTATTGCTCTCAGTGACTGTTATTTGCATGAAATCCCTTGCAACATTGAAATCAAGATTTCATTAGTTTACTAAGACTGCTAAGCTGAAAAGCTGTAAATAACAAAACACAGGAGTGTATGTGCTAAAAATAACTACTTGGCTCCTATATTTACAAAGGATATTTTACAAACTCATCAAACTTACGTATCTGAGTCATCAGAACTGGAGTCATCATGACTTTGTTCAGACTTCCATCTCTTGTGCCTATCAATAAGGTCAGTCAGGTAGGAAGTCTTCTTTGAGTTTCGCAAAATAAATTTGTGTTTTAAGAGCTCTTTTGCAGTAGGTCTCTTAAAAAAAAAAAAAANAAAAAAAAAAAAAAGATTTTTTTTTTTTTACTGCGTTTCAGTGTGTTAAGTGACTCACTATAAAAAGATCCAGACTTTAGTCTTGATACAAATGAGACTAAATATATGCGGTATCTCAAAAAAAAAAAAAAAA